>JAJJHY010008598.1:23215958-23304086 GCA_021224005.1 Drosophila setifemur | reverse complement strand
TTGTATCCTGACTTTCCTTTCCCTGCACTCAGCAAAATGACTGGACTTTTCCACCCCTCGACCAGAACAATACAAATTGAACGGTTCTGCATTATAATTCATTGAACGGACGATGCGATTTTTGGCATTCCTTAACTGCGATGCAGATCTCTGAAAATGGAAGCGACGGAGGGAAACCCACAAGTTTTAACAATGACATTGGGTGACTCCTCAAGACCACTCTCCATTCCGCCGGATTCTGTACGGCAAACATTGTAAAAATGCATATGCCAGGGGCTTCTGTGCGTCGCCCGAGCTTCCGGCACAACTTTTCCCCCCCACCACAACTTCTGCCCTTTGTTGGCACTTGACATTCCCTTTTCTCTTTTTCCATCACTATTTCTCTGGCTCGGCAATTTTTTATTTGCCCAGATTGTAACACATGAGTTTGTATTTCATTTCATGTCGTATGCAAACGGTTGCAAACCAAAAACTTGGGGAAAAAATTAAGCAATTTATAACAGAAATGTGCAGCCATAAAGGCTGACAAAAAAAATTCGCATACATGAAACAACCCACTAAATAAACCGGTCGATTTACACTAATTGTTTGATTGTTTTCAGCATGAAATGGTATTTTAATTGTTTGTACTTCAGTGAGTACAATTTTGTTTTATTCAAATACAATATTTGTTTGCTAATTTCACCAGCCCCAGGTTGATAATTACTTTTAAATAAATTAGGGCGTTCAACTGAAAGGGCGATGAAAATTAATTCGGAATGAAAAATAAAAAAATATTACAGTTCGGGCCCTCGAACTTTAAGCAAAACTGAACTCGGCTTAATGTTTTTACTTTCCCTGCGATGCTGAACTAAACTTTGTTTTTGTTTTTATTCTGCATGCCAATTAAAAAGCCGCATGAGCTGCCAAAAACGAAAACCAAGTTCAAGCTGGCTTATCCCAGTCCCTCCATTTTGTATCCACTTAACTCCGCCCCACTCGACGAAAGTTTGATTAAATTTTTATTTGAATTTTTGCTTTTAAAGTTTCCTTTTAGCCGAGGCTGCTGTGGACATAATGAAACGAAAATGAATTTAATCCGGACAGGTAGGTGGAGGCGGACTTTATGGAGGAGGGAGAGTCAAGCACAATGAATGAATAATTCGATCGAAGTTTAAACCACTTTGGTGGCCCCTTTCACAAGCCCTTTCCCATAAAATATATATATAAGTACATTTACTTGTATTGAATAAAAAATCTTGGTAATTAAGCTTAAGTCCCGTGGCTTACCCAGCATATAAAGAGGTGGCATTCATCTCGGATACTGACCTGCAATTGGCAGAGAGAAAAGCGAAAAGGAAAATATGATTATAATGAGGTTAATTATGTGTATTCTGATCATCTAAAGTCTATTACAAGAAAAAGCTAAAGATAACGACGACAAAACAACAACAACAACTTCAACTACGTTTAACTAGGAAACTACGTTGTCTGTTTATTTATTTTGTTTTCACAGATAGAGATAAAGTGAGTGAAAGAGACTGGCAACAACAGCTTACGGGCCAAAGTCAATTTTTTTTTGTTGTGTTGCTGTAATGCTGTAAATTGCATTTCCCTTCGAGAGCTGGACGAGATTCCCCGGGGGCACACACAAAGAGAAGATGGGGTTGAAGCAGGAAAATCAGCAAAGTCGATAGGAAAAGCGCAATGGATAGGAGCGTCATATCAAATGCAAAAACGGAAGTTGAATTACTTTCCTCTCAGACGGGCGAATCTTGCTCAAAGTTAAGGATTGCACGTCTGCCAGATGTCCGACAATAATCACGAAAGCTAAATACCTTTTTAAATGTAATTTGGTTTGGGCTTTAAGTTCACGAACAAATTACAAAATAATCAAAAGAAACTTTTCCTAAAGTTCTTAAATGGAGTTTACTAAAACTTGATACATAAATAAAGATGCAGGTGCTAGTAAGAAATTATTTAATTAATTAATAGCTCTTTAAAGAAAACTTCCTTTTAAATATTTTAAAATATCAATTTTGTAATTATTTCTAAGAAGATTTTAAATATTATGGCAAATAAATGGCATATAATAATGATACACATTAAATAGTTAGCTCGTTACTTAATACTTTATATTTTGCCTCCAAATAATATTCTTTCGCATCAACTGGTAAGATGTTTCCTGTTTAAAATAGCTTTTTTATGTAGATTTTTTCCCTGAAGACTAAAAAGCTTCTGTGGCAATAAGATTAATGACGAATAATTGACAATATTAAGCTAAACATGTGTCACGGTTGGACACTGAATTAATTGAGTTCTTTGTTAAATGAAATCAGATATAGCCTTTCGGAATTCAAGTATGCTAATCTGTTTTCTTATTAATATTTTATTTAATTTTGATTCCGCGCTATAAATAATTCTTTGCAATCTAGTTCGAATTTAAAACAGAGCCAACGGGGACAAGAACCGAATATATGAGGGTAGTGGAATGGCATTTGCGAAATCTCTCCCATTTTTTCCGTTCCTACAATCAATATCACACTCTGACACAAGTTTCATTAGGGAACATATTGAACCCAGGGAAGCAAAAGTTACACTTCAGTCAGACAGGACATCCAGCGAGCGAATGGGAGGAAGTGATGGGATGCACGTGCCAAAAGTCTCAAGTTTAGCTGTTGCTGTGGCTACTCACAAAAAATTTGCTCAAGGCGCTTGTGGGGAAAATGTTGGCGAAGAGACAAGGGGGAGCGGAGGAGCGGAGGAGCTGGAAAATTGAGGAAAAACCAAGTTGGATGAGCACAAGGATGACGACAGCTTGGGCTTGTCAGAGTAAACGCGACGTGAGCGTTCACTTGGCCTTTGGCGAATTTCTTATTGCATGCATGTGGCATGCGGAGATTCAGGGTGATGAAAAAACAGAGGCAGGGGGGAATTCGAGCGTGGTGGCGAAAAAATAGTGTTGCATATTTATGTGAGCTACGCCCAACCATCCAACCAACCAACCAACCAACCAAGCTACCAACGCATGCCAACGCAGGGCTTTTGTAATTAAAAAAACAAAAATGTTTACCCCAACCAAGCACCATTTCAAATACAGTGGAACATTCTTAATTGGAATCTTCTTTAATAGCAGCAAAAATTGCTAAATTTAATCTGTAAGTGTTTCTCAGTTCACATCTGGAATGTCGTCGTATTTGATAGCTTCGGAGAATAACCCTAAAGATATCAATATTCAAAGTTTCCTAATACTTCAAGTACAGAAGATAAGAGTGCAATTAATATATTTAATTCATTTTATTTTATCTAAAACTATGTATATACGAACACTATTGCTAAACAATTTGAAGAATATAACAAACCTAAATAATGAACAAAAGTTGTGTTAAAAAGATTATAAATTAAAGGATTATTTTATTTCCTCATAACAAGTTAGAAAATATTTATATTAGTATTCAGACCTCATAATTATATATGCAAATAGTTCGTCAGTTCAAAGTTTTAAATAAAACCTTACAACGAATTTTATACTGTATCTAAAACGACCTTCTTAATTGAAATTTTGTGGTTTTAGCTGATGAGACTTTACTGTAAGCCTTTTGCCTTTTATGTGGATGAGTTTTTATTTGGTGGGCACCGGAGGGGGAACATGGGCTTGGCTGAAGGATAGAGAAGTCACAACGCTTAAGGATACTTGTGCAAGATTTATGATGTGTTAGTTTTTTTCGAGTGGAGTTTTTTTTTTTTTTTCGCCCAACATGCATATGCATATGCTCAAGCCAGCCAGAGAGGACATGCGATTTCTGTTTTCCACTGTTTCAGCCCCGGCTCTCCCTCTTCCTTTTGCATTTGGCAAATGGCGCTCAATTTTTTAATGAGCGCTGCGGAAATGTGGAAAGCGGCGGCTAGGCGTCTGTGTGTGAGCGAGTGAGTGCTGGTGTGTGGGTGTGTGCGAGTGTGGCAGGCGGGTGTCACTTTGATTTATGAACATCGGCCTGGCATCCGACAGATTTTGTCATTTTCAGCTGACGTCCTTTGTGGTGGAGTGCGCTTTTAGGCGGCGGGCGCGAAAGAAAATTATTTTTAATGGTCACAGCCATGAAGTGTCCTCCAGCTCCGCAGCTCCAGCTACCCACTCCCAGTTGGCGGTATTGATACGTAAGCCCTTCGCAGGAGCACTTAAACAGTATTTACGCACATGCGTCCATTAATCAAACAATTTATCAAAACATGTCATACGGATGGAGACCGAGACGAGACGAGGCATATATGGATAAGTTTGGGCACTTATAACATTGAAGAAAAGGAAATCGACTGGTGGGCTCAGATTGCTGGAAAGCACACACACATAAATATGTGACGGTTGCGTGTTGGAGCTGTCAATCATGAGGACGACAATAATCGTTCTATCCCACACTTCCTGGAGCCAATTAACTGCAGTCAAGCGAAGCAAATACAAATACACTTGGCGAAAACAATGTGAGAATAAAGCGTACATATTTCAAAATTAAGACAATAAATATACATTCTTACGAAATAGTTTTTGTATATTTTTGGAAAATATTATTATAATATTAATTGAGTCTAAAGTTAGGTTGTTTAATTACAAAAACTTTACTTAAGTAACATACATAGTGCTAGCGAATAGAAGGAATAGAGTGCATGCCTTAGACAGGCATTTTAAGCCTTAAAGTATCTTAGCCATATTAAGACCCATAAGCAGCTATACGGCCGAGATGGTTTTGGTTTATCAAGAGAAGCAAACACGGCCAGGGGACCCGGAAAGAGGTTAATAACTACCCCCTTTACGAACACACAACACTGAGGGGTTGGAAGGAGGGCAATGGAAATACAGGAGGTCGAGGGAGAAATATTCTCACTAGGGCCACTTTTGTGTGCTCTCACTTACAGCAGGATAATGCAAAGTTTTGTGATAATGTTTGAACAAAAAGAGCACGCAAACAAAATCAACCAAGGACTAGGGCATAAGAGGATATCTGCGTCTAAACAGACATTTAACCTCTTATAAGTAGTGCCATCCATCAGAAGATTGGCTTTCAACCAATTGAGGGCGGGACAAATATTTAAATTTATGTGGGTCAAACAGTAACTAAGAGATGGATCAAATGACGTGTTAGTAACTTGTTTTGATGGACTTTTATTCGGATTTTGATACAAATTTATCTTGATATTTGGAATTCAATAATTATTGTATACTTTTTTTTAACAATGATTTCAGTTATTTAATATATATTTTTACATTTTGCCTTCTTTAAAAATTATATTTGTCTATCTTTTAAAAGGTGAAAGTTTGACTTACAAAACTAGAGATTTTTGTGTGACCTGGAATACAATTCGGCTGACATCTTTAAAGTTTGTTATTAATTATAATTTTGCGCAGATTTCAAATTATTAAATGTTGCAGCTACGGTAAGCTGTTTGTTCGTCGTTCCGAAGAATGCACTTTGATGGCATCTTAAAATATGTGAGCTCTTCCGTTTCCAGCCAACTTTGGGCTTCATTTTCATAAAATTATTCTGAGAGCAGAGACCGCCGCCGCCGCCGCGTCGTTTTCCATTCTCTTCCCGTTTCTATTTAACCAACATTTCCCCTTGGCATCGCAGGATGGCACTTTGCATTTTTCCCCAGCAACTCGCAGCATCTCAGCATCCGCTTTGCATAGCCGGAGAATTTAAAGCATACTTTTAGGTACACTCGGTGCCGCTCAAGAGGTTTCCTACATTTTGGCAATTCTTGTCTCCCATCTTGTACTCCCGAGCATCCATCCGGTTTGTGGGTGCGGAAACGCTGCTTACATATGCATGTGTGTCAAAGCCGTGCAAGGAAAAAAATTTACAGTGGCGGCCCAATTTTCGGGACGCACTCAGGCACTCCTTTTAAATCAGTATTCATTCATTTTTACGGTCCACCCTTCCCCAAATTTTTGTACTTCTTGAGCCGGAACGCCTGCTTCACATAATTGAATTTTTATGAGCGTGGCGACAAGCCGAGGAGAAGCAAGAAAAAGTAAGAACAATAAACCAAACAGCTATAAAATAACCATAAATCCAAATTTTGGAAAGCGCCTAGGCCGCAGTACAATGTCTTTTATTAGCTGCCATAATCGAAATTCGGTGTTCGAACTTATCCATGTGTTCTCGCTTACTGCGTCCAAACATGCGACAATCCTCGCAATCCGCGATTGTAACTACAGCAATTGCAACTGCAATTGCAGTTGGAGCTTTCCGTTTTGTTGGTTATTTTTTTTGTGCTGTTCCCACCAACAACCACTGAAAAAATTCGCAGGCGAAACTTTACCCGTCTAGCCCGAAAAAGGCATTTCCGGGCAATAAAACTCCGGCGCGTTGCAATTTCCATTGCACAGCAACAGTAGCAGAACGCAGTGCAATGAACTGGGGGCCCGACCGAGACAACAGTATGGGAAACTTTGGAACATGGCGTGATTTGCGCCTAAAAGTATGCACCAAACTCAGGCAACAGCCAAAGCAGAGCCGTCTGATAAGCATGAAAAGCAGACATTTGAAAAGGGGGTTGAGGGGTAGAGGATAATAAGGAAATAGGGGAAAAGCGTACCGAGTCCAGACAACATAACGGATGCACATCTGACAGATGTTGGAAAAGAGGCTTTGTTGTGTCCAAAAATGACCAACGTCTGGTTTATTTTACTTCTTGTTACTGTTTTAACTGCACAAAAAAGGGGTCATTTGGCTTTTATATGTAAATTAAATTATATGGTATTATTTAAAAGTATTTTTATAAAAATGATTAATTTTATATTTTTGGGAGTAGTGAAGGTTGTTTTTTTACTTAAAAAATATTAAAATCTAAATGTAATATAATTCACAATTGAGTTAAGACAACTCAGTAAACTGTACCTTCCTAATGGGCATAGTTAAATTATGTTGTATAAATTAAAAACTATGCTGTTTTTACAATATATTTTATTAGCTTTCTTTAATTATCCACATTGTCTCATTTAGAATGTAATTTCTATTTTCCAGCATCCTCCGTAATTTATACATCCTAGACCCCAACGCTGTGCAAAGTTTCCGGTTTTGGTAAAAAATGTATTTTCATTCTCTCTCAAAGTTGGAAAATTTATCACCTTGGCTTGTTTTTTTGTAGCTGGATGTTGCTTAATGTTAAAGTGTCGAGTGCGTCCTTTTTGCTGCTTTTTCTCGCTCCCAATCGCTCTGCCCACCCTGTTTTTTTTTTTTTCCAGCCATCTCTCAAAGTATTTTCTAGGATGTGCGCCAACAAGTGTGTGTATGAGCGGACGAATGTGTGCTTTTATTCGTCTGTTTTGTGCAGCTTGTTAAATATTTATCTGCCCTTTTTTTATGTCTAACACCCTAACACTTGACGCTGCACGGGTCAAGGGAATGTAAACTTTTTGAGGAATTTCAAACTAACCAGGCCCTGATTTAAAATATATTAAAAACTATTTTAGTGTCCGACCCTATGCAAATTATTGCAATATTATAATTACAAGAAATTTATAATTAATTCTATATTTTATAGAGATATTATTTAAACGAAGTATTCTTTTTAAGCGATATCCAGTTAATTAAATTTATATTCCATTGGTAAATTAATTTCAACAATATTCTGATTGTTTTGCGATTATTTATTGATCGTTTTTGGCCAAGTTTTCAGATCTGTATTTGCTAATAATATTATTTCAAACATTTGCATTCTAAATAACAATTTCTCAAAATGAGAGTCTTCCCAATTCGGCCATAATTATTTTAGTTTGAATATGTTTCTGTTGCTATTTCGCCACTTTGAGTATGTTTCATGCCCTACATTCCGTTTTGATGCGTTTTTTTAATTAGCTGCAATTAAAAATGTAAGTGGCCGTTATCCCATCATCCAGGCCATCCAACAGCCAGACTGACCGACGAAAAAGAGCAGTGAGACATGGCATGGTCAAGGAGCTTAAAGCGTTTCTTAAAGCCACGGAAGACACATCTGTCTGTGGCCCAGTAGAATTCCATAACCTAATTAACTTTGAGAGCTCTCCACTACCAACTTCTGCAATTTGAACAAAGAAATTTCCATTTCACCGGCGAACCGGAACGAGAACTTGAAACTTGCGAAAGTATATATTTTTTACGACCGTTCATCGGACATACTGCTAATTGCACATTTTGGGTTTCCAATTATAGTTGGTTAAATATTTATTTAAAGCCGAATCGTGGAGTAAGCTGCAAATGTGAAACGTGGCCCGTTGAGTTGGCCAAAAGGACCACAGCCCACAGCAAATGGAATAACGTGACTTGCTATTTGTGCAACCTGGCCCCCCCATAACATTATACAATAGAGCCAGCTGACGATGGATGGAGGAAGGGACTGGCGACAACAAAAGTTTAATTGAATTTCCTTCACCTGGCCAACGGCTCTCTCTGACGTCAAACGGCCCAACGTTCTGTCTCTGTCAGCCTTTGTATCCATCTCTGTCCCACATCTTTCAGGGGGAGTCTTAAGAAAGCTGCAGCGTGTCCAAGTCACTCTGATTAATTTAGGTTAGGCCTTGCCTAAGGGTATTACGCTTCATTACATGATAAGTCAGCGACCTAGTTTAGGTTTTTAAATATGCTTCTCTAAATTAAGTATCTGTAAGATACTTAAGATAGCTGTGAAAAGCTATTGCCTTAAAGATTAAAAGGTATCATCCTAAAACTGAAAGTAAAATTAAAACATGAGTTAAACAATGCAACTCCAAAACCGCCAATATCCGCTAACAATTAGAATGTGAACGGATAAAAGGATAATGACTTTATGCTACACAATCGATTGACCGTAAACCAATTAATGCAAAATGTCGGGATTGGCCTATTAACCCCGTAAGGACGAAGGCCGCGGGGAGAATATTAAATCGGATATTTTTCATCCCTCTTGCATTATGGCAATGCATAAATTATAATCAGGATAATAGCTTTATGCGGAATACTGCACATCACGTACTTAATGCTAACGTTAAGTTAATTGAACCCATATTAACTTCCCAAACCTCTCATGATTCCCACAGCGACCATATAGACTACATATAGCGGATGCAAATGCGAGCGAGCCTTGAAGCGATTCCCTCAAATTACGCCGGCCATAGCATAGTGACATGGTTATCGTTATCGTTTATCGTCTATCGAGTTCGAGAGCCTCTGGGTCACTGAATCCATTCGCCACGTCCTTGATGCCATCCTTCGTCCGTTATCCTTTAGCTGCCCCCTCCTCCTGTTCCGGCATGCAACGCCGCCTGCATATTAAGCACTTGACTTGTGAACGCGTGTATCTGTATCTATGCATTTGTATCCGTATCTGTATCTGCACGAAGGCGTGTGTGTTCTGTTCTGCCTGTTCGTGCATCACAAAATATATTCATAGCTTCCGCTATTTGACTCATTATCATTGACTTGCCATTGGCAGACAATCTGAGTGCGCGTTACGTATCTGTAAGATACTATCTACTATATATACTGCATGCGGTTGGCTTCGAAGGAATTTTATTTTTAATTGTGCCTCCAACGAACCAACCTTCACCGACTGCAAAGACCGTTTGATTTATTGACATTGATTCAACGGATACGAAAACGCTTGAATGCTTTAAATCATTAAATTTGCTTACCCATCGTTGCGGTGGAGATTTATTTTTCAGCTTCGGTCTGTTTGCGCACTTGCGACTAGATAAACGCATTTAAATTGCAAGGAAATGCAAACTTTGCCACCACGCCAGCAGGGGCAGCAGCTCATGGCTGCTCCCCAAAATTTATGTTGACAACGTGCTGGCCCGCCACGTCACCACAGCCCGCAGCTGCCCCAATGCCCCTCCGACCATCCGAGTCCCCTATTTTTTGCCACGACGTCCCGCCGTGAAAGGCGGCTGAAATGGCCGAACCAAAACCAGCAAATGCCGTGCGCTTAATAATGGGTCATGTGTGCAGACCCAAAGTTTTTTCTTGCCCATCAACTCACACTTAGAGCATGTTTATTTTGATTTCTTGGTTTTTCTCTCATTTTTGTCATTTTGTGAATTTTTTTTAAATATATTCCAAATTTGGTAAGGGAATATAAATATTTGTTTGGGTAAATTTAGATATTCTGCTTCAAACAAAGACTAATTTTAATCACATTGGTATTTTTAGAAATACATCGAACAGATTTTTTAATCATATTTTTTCCGAAAAAGAAATGTTAAAACTAAACAAAAAGATCGATTTTAGTTAATCACATAACGCATTGTAAATCATTAAAAAGATTTTCAATGAGTCTTACTTCAATGTTCGAGCAATGTTCGAAAAAAAATGTTTTAAAAATATCTCCTTAATTATATTAAATACTAATAAATAAATCATTTGAATGCATTTTGAAATATTCAGCATTTGTTTAAAGTGTACTTCGCAAAAAGAGGTAACCGCAATAGAGGCGAAGGAGGAGAAATCACGCACTTCGAAGAGTCGGGGAAGAGAAGGACCAGCATCCTATCTTTCACTACTTGCTCGCAGAGTTTTGCACTGAAAGTTTTACTGCCCTGTGGCGAAAAGTTTTTGGCACCCCTTGGAGTCGTCCAACAGTGGAACTGTCTCTGTCTCTCCCTCGCCCCCCAAAAGTCCTCGTCGTAGTTCATTTTTGGTAATTTCCCGCCTTTGGCTAAAGCAAATTATGAGCTTCATTTGCATACTCAAATTTCCACCAGCGAAGAGCAACAAAGGGATGAAATTGAAAACGCGATTTGCTCGAATTTACAGACGCAATTTGCATAAGCCCCTCGATTCCAACCAAAGGTGTTGCCGAATGCATAAATCATCGGAACACACATATACATGCACAACTCCCATGTATTACGCATCACGGACCTTGTACAACAGGGCGCATTGTTGATTCGAATTTGGGATTCCATCGGCGAGCGCATCAAAAATGGAAAATGCCAATGTAATTCTAATGAAGACAGCTGTTGATTTTGCTGCTGATGCTGATGCTGCTGCTGCTGTTGCTGCTACCGATTCAGTGCGGGCAATAAATTCTGTTTGCTATTGAAGGAAATGAAGTGAGTATTGCGTATACGCAGCGTAGGAAATTAAGTGGTTTGCCTTCAATGGGAAAATTTAGGGTGCTTGGGGCAAATAAAGTCTAGTCCGTTAAGGTTAACAGAGTCGATGGAGAAATCCTTTCCATGTTCATGCAAAATCTTTGGCACTCTTGAATTTTTATGAAAAACTTCACCAAACTCAACTGAGCGTTAAATTCAGCCTCTGTCACTGAAATTCCCCAATTCAAGGAATTGGCTTACCAAGCCATCGCAACTTGACCCTAAATGTAGTCGAGTGCAAACGGAAAACCTAAAAAAAATTCGGAATTCGTCCCCTCACGTAATTAAAGCCTGCGACCAGACGGAAGTTGCCCAACAAAAAAAAACGACACTCTGCAAACATTTTAGATGCGTCGCTCTTCCGTAACAATACGCTTCCTGTTAGCGGAGGGTCCAAAAAAGAGATGGGGACCAGATCGTTCGACTGGGAAATTAAAAGTGCCACAGCAACAACGACCCTCAAACCAAAAAAAAAAGTGAAGCGAATCAGGTGAAAGAACGACAATAATTGGAACAGTAGAACGAATTCAGTCGAATCTTGTCGCCTCTTCGAAATAGATGTTGTGTGTTCGGGTTTCGCTGCAATGTGTGTTGCAACACTGCAGCAGCATTTGCAGCAGCATTTGCAGCAGCTGTTGTGCCACAATAACCGACTAACGTTGGATGGCGACAACCGCAGAGCAACTTTAATTGATTGTGGTCTTGGTTGTGCTCAATTTTCGCGCTCGAGAGTGCTCTCGATTCCCTGGAACTGCGAGAAAATGTGGTGGAAATTACAGGAATTTTGGAGGTGTGGAATGTTTTTGAAAAAAGATCCAATAATTTATATGCACTAAGTATTTCTAAATTTCAGAAAGTGCTGCTGGTTTCTAGCCTAGTACATAAATAATATATATAAAAGTGTTATTACATACTTTAGCTATAGTATAAATGTATTTTAAAGTTATATAAATATAAGCTAAATGATAATAAGTGTGAAATGTATTAAAACGAACTAAATGGATTTAGATTCACACTCTCAAAACCTCTTCCAAAACCATGTTAAACTTTCATGATATTAATTCCAAAGTCAAATGCTTGCCATTGAATTCATATTCATGTTCATAGTATACTTTTCAGCGCAATAGTTGCATTTTCCGCCACAGAATAAAACCGCAACAAGAACACGAAGACCGGTGCCAGTTTTAATTTCTAAACATAAATTTCTCTTCAATTAATTTCCTGCAGTTCTTATTGTGTGTTGCGTGTTTCACGGCATTCTATTTTTTTTTGTTTTTATTTTGTTGCCATTTTTTGTTGGTTTTTTTTCTGTTAAACAACTATTTTATGTCATGAAATTTTAGCACCTTTCGCCGTATTTCTCTGGCTTGTTTTGGCATATCGCTTATAGTTTGTCAGTTTGGCAATGTGGCAAATGTGCCGGGCTCACGCATTCCGCAAACATTTTTGAAAACTCCACCTTCGTCAGCCACGCCCACCAATCCTTTTGCTAGCCGATTGTTATCGTCCGTCGCCGTTTGTAAAAATTGCACCCGCTCAGAGGCACACAATAGCAGTAGAAATAATGCTTGCACAATTACACCAACAGACATGGTTTAGTTTTGCCAGTTTCCAGTTTTTTTTTTGTTGTTTTCTTGCCCGCTGCGCTATTATAAATAACAAACAGCGAAATTGTTTATAATTACACATTAGCAGATAAAATATTGCATGTAGCTGGCAGCCATTTGTAATGCGGCTGTGTGTGTGTGCGCGTGTGTGTGTGACCAATTTGTTGGCCTGGCTGGCTGAACATGGCTCTTTTTCTGGCCGCGGTAATTGATGTTGCTCGCCGGTTGCAGCAGTTCCTAGTCCACTCTTTTTTTTCCCCCCTTTTATGATGTGTTATATGGCGCTAAAGTGTTGTCATTATCGTCGATTACGATAGCGATTATGTAATAACTGTTTTCAGTCTTGCTTGGGGGACGACGATTATGATAATTTCTTTCTAGCTTTTTAGTTTGAAGGAGTCCTTCCTTGAAAGTATCCTCTCTATTAGTATTTAATTTTGTGTGACTATTCTATCAAAAGTCCAAAAACCATTTGCTTGATCATTTTTATATAAATTATATTGCAATTCCCCTTCACAAACGAATGTAAACACCTGTAAGCACGTTTTTGATTAGAAAAATCCAACACATAATGAAATCGACAGCATGAATATCTCCGTTTGGCAACAAAAACCATAAACACGTACGCACCATTGCTGTTACATTAGGACATTAAAGGTTCCGCTCACACACTTAATGTTCAACAAATTGTAGAACAAATCTATATCTATATATATGTGTGGGCAATAAAATTATAACAAGCATGACCAGGGAGACCTAATAATTGCAGCCCAGAGCAGAATGGGGCCCATTCTGGCTCCCTCAGATAGCGAAGGCTGCCAAATGCAACAAGCCAACACAATCGGGATTATTCTCGTCCTTCGGTTCACCAGCCCTCATCACCACAGGCATCTGAGTCAATGTTTTGAGCATAAACATGTTTCTAATTGTTGCATTCGACGGCCAACATGGCGTATGGGTAATGTGCAAATTGCCAAAGGCCATTGGTTTAAAGATGGGATTGTATATATGTTCATTCTTATGGTATTAGGGCATTTTAGACATTTTCTTTAAGAACTTAATCGAGTACATGGCAAAAATATTCAAAAAATTACAATTAAAAGTTATACATATAAACAAATTTTCTAAAGGCGCTGCAACACAAAAATCTACGATACACTCTACACAAGAAACATTTTAACAAGCAACACTAAAAATGAAAAATGTCTATGAATTTGTATATAAATGAAAACAATTACAACAAATTAAACAGCAAATTTCATAAAATGAACAGGTGAAACACCAGCTATAGCATTTGCTAATTACAATCACAAGAATATCGATTCCATTAAAAGCCAATTGAATATTTCTGGTTTGGTTTTTTTGGTAGAAAGAGCACACATAGATAGAATTGAACAACAAATACAATTGAATTAAGCTTTGAGGATTTATTCGGATTGTTATTATTATATTTGGTTTATCTTTGGTTATGGGTGGGATTGATCAGCTGTTTAGAGCTTACCTTGTGGCTGCTGTCAGGCAGGCAAACGCTTTAATTGGTGTCTGAAACCTGCAATGTAAAAGAAAACCGGAAAAGAAAAGAAGAAAAGTTCGCCACTCGTAAAACAATTTTTTAATTCGATCTCGCTTAAGCTGCTCTCACTTATTATTTGTTTGTTTGTTTGTTTTTTGCCATGTTGGTTATTGAGTGAACACTGGTTATTGTTTTAGGTTTTGTTTGCTTTTCAGTTACTACAAATGGTTGCATCAAATATAGGTTGGTATGTATATGTATATACGGATATAAACGAGTTGACAACATGTTGGTATTTTATTATTTTTCATTTTGTTTTGATGGCCGACCACGTTGGAATGTGTTCTCAATTAAAATGCATGGATCGTTATTTGGTGGTTTATTCAAGAGGGCTGGGTTTTGTTTTAATTTATTGGATGAGGTACTGACGGGGTGTTTGTAAAATATTTACAAAATGCACAATATATTCTAATTGGCCACGATTTTCGATTTAGTTTTTGATGAACAAGAGGCAGACACAAGCACGCAGCATAATATTTACATGGGTTTCAAAAATACTTCTATTTACCAGAGTTTGAAGCGTCTGTCAAGTGGAGCATCACTGAATTTGAATTGTTTAAATGTTTATCAGCAATCGGATTGCATAATGGAATTATTTATTCAATGTCCACTGTGACAGGCCGACACAAAAAAAAAGAAGCAACCTCAGCTACATCTTCAGCAAAAACTACATATTAAGCTAAAAGTATTTTACAATATGTGTATGATGTTCAATGCAAAAATTATGTTTTTTCTTTATTTGTATATTTCAATTTATGGGACAAGGAGCAAACCAATTTAAAATTATTTTACTCATATATTACGTACCAAAACCATTTAATCAGGGAAATTATTTACACAACAACAGGGAAACCATGTTAAAATGCAAAAATGGGAAATATTCATATATGCGTATGAAATTAATAACCAATGTAAGCCAGACTAACAACAACAACAATAACAACAAGGGGACAAATGGGGATGTGGACGTAGAGGAGGTGCAAATTCTGCCAGTCACAATAATTCCGATGATGTGGACCAACTCATTTGTGATTTTGGTAAAATTACCAACTTTATTCAAATTATTTTTAATTATTAATGGCCTCATTCGGTTATTTATTTATGCGGTGACAGGGAAAACCGTGTTCAAAATATGCAGCAAATTGTACAACTATTTTGCTAGACACACAACATAAATTACTTCGTTCTACGACAAACCGGAAGACAAACAATAAAAATCACAAATAACCAAAAAAATAGAATTGTAAACAAGTGAGATGTTTATTATTTATTTTAAAATACGTCTGTCTTGTTTATTTTGTGCGGCTGTGTGTGCATTTTTTTTCCAATTTAATTCGGTTAAATATTGAACCAACCCTCTGAGAGCCCGGGGCGTATACTTAATTTGAGTTTAATTAAATTGAATAATTGGTGAGGGAGGCACAGGAAGAAGTTTGGGGATTGGAATAATAAATGTACTAAATATTTCAAAGATAATTTACTTTATCGCATTGGAATATTTGTATGGAAATATCTTTGCCCTGTAATATTTAAATATTTAATTGAAGTTTTCAAACTCGCAATGTACCTCATTTTCTTCCGCCACGTTTATAACTTTGTGAATGTGTGGGCTTGTGTATGTCTTTATCACATTCGAATGTAGGCCAAAATGCAAGTTTTCCTCTGGATGTGACACCAAAATGTCAACAAGCCGAGATGGCATGGAGGCTCGACTGAAAAGGCTAATGAGAGAACGCATCAGGCGGAAAGGCCTGAGGGACTTACTCATTTGTAATTAAGAGCACTACGAAGGCGCCCCACGTATATACTACGTACATATATAGATGAGGAAGGAAAAATGTATCTAGGGAAAAATTAATTATGAGAAATGCAGATTTGAAACTGTTACTAATTAAGCCGCTTTCTCCTCCGTCTAATTAAATAATATTTCGGAACGAAGTTAAATGAATATTTGATAAGCAGCCAGAAGATAAGAGCCGCGAAAACAGTGCCAGCCAAAAGTATATATACGCAAATCCACGATTCTCTTGTCCCTAAATGGGGATATTCAAACAGACTGCGAGACAATCGAGCGGAAAGAATCTTTGGCAAATTGTCAAAACAACGGGAGCGAGAAAGGAAACATTTTTAATTTCCTGCTATAAATTGTATGCAAATGGAATAGATTTTGCAAAAGATAAACTTGCAGCCACAAAATGTTGTTTTTCGATTCCGGATTTTCAGATATGTTAATCGTGGGGTGGTGTTGGTGGATTAGTTTGCGGGAGTAGTTTTTAAAACTATAAAATGCTAACATAAAATATGATTCTATACCAAATACAAATAGAATGAGGTTTGTTAAGATTATATAAATATATATGCTGTATATATGGGATTACATAATTACATAATTGGTTTGTCTACAATGGGGTTAAGGCTTACACGGAAACACAGATACTACAATGGCCCCAATGGCTATCCCATTTTCACGATGTTTTAAATGTTTTTCTTAAGATGTCGCAGGTTGTCGCTTACCTGAAAGTAGAATAAAGAAAGAAATATTATTATAAAATGTTAACTTAATAGGAATAATAAATATATACATTTATGTGCTATTAATGCTTAAAAGCTGCACTTTAAAAGCGTATCTTTATCAACTTCCCTGCATTTACATATTCTAAAGAATTTTACGCCACTTTTACCCTCAACATTCGCCCAACAAATTGGCATTAAAAATGTACAGCACACGCAATCCTTTTAATCGATTCAAGCGTAAGCCAACTTGAGTGCAATTTAAGGATGGGAAAGAAAGAGAAGGTTCTGGGTAACCGAGTGTTTTTTAAATCGTTACCTAAACGTTTTTGTCGGTTTGTGCATCAAATATGCATATGCAAGTAGCTGAATGTTAAGTAAGAAAAGGGTTTTCCCAGCTGTCGCGGTTTTAAGTTAACTTCCAAAGTACTTAGCATTTTACGGATGTTACTCCCTGATTTTGTAAAATTAAGTAAATTATACCTTATGAGTATTAATAAATGCATTGCATTTAATAGTTACATGTTGGTTTTTGTTTAATTTAATAACATATTAAGGTCATCGAAAATTCTTGTTATACTCAAAGATTAGTTAAACTACTGATGATGTTCAGTCGCTAAGCTTATTTTCCAAGAATACAAATGGATAGTTTTGAAATCCTTTTTAATTTCTATACCTATTTCTCCATTCATACTGGCGTATTAAATTCCCGCAACTGGCGTCTATTTATACCCTTTGACAGGTAGATTAAAAAAAATAATGTTGAGCTTTTTCCCTCCTCTTTTTTTGTGGCACAATCCGATTCGGTAGAATTTTGTGCACAGCATGTTTGGTACAGTATAAGAGGCTCACTTTCATTTATCCCGTCGAGCCATTTGACAACTCTGTCAGGCCATATAAAAGCCTTTTGCGAATGTCCAACCGTCGGCCTGTCCATTGGTCTATTACAGTTTTTCGCTTTCAATTTTTGCGGCATAGCGAGCCGAGCTTAACTCATAAATCTGACACTCGGCAAGAGGCAAAAGCGAGTCGAGCTCGAATGGGTTTCATATGAAACTTAAAAATTCATCGATCTGACGAATGGTTTGTGGCACGAGTTTCACCCTCCCTTCTCTTTCTGGGGCGGTCCTACCATAAACTGCATTTTAATTGCAACTATTATTTATATTCTTCGTTTTTGAGTCACCTTCAGGGTTAACTCTTAACTTGGTGAAACCAAAATATATGCATTTAAAATACTCTTCCGCCATCAGTCATGTACAGTTTATAAATTATAGAGTGCGTTTTTTTTTTATATGCTTGAAATGGAAACGCATTTATAATTGCGCATAAAAAACCAAAGCCGTTTAAAGTGCTTTTGGGTGTGGATGGGTTTCGATTTCCCGCCTGACTTCAATGTTTTAATGATTCACTCGCTGGCAGACTGAGCTCCCTCCTGGCATCCAGCTCTGAGCCCCGATATGCATACGTAATTTCCTGCTCAAATTTAACAAGGACAGAGGGCCTGACACACGGCTGGCTGTCCATTTTAATGGTGACATTTAATATGCGTTAATTATGCCATTTATGGGCCGTCTTTCTGGGTTTTGGGGCATATGCGTTAAATGGTCTGTCGTTAAAAGGTCTCATCCATTTTTTATCACAACGCAGCCGGAGCATTCACCCAAATCAACACAAATCGAATGTGGCAGGTTTTCTCTCGTTTTCACTTAAGTTCACAATAAAACTCCTTCGAAAATATAAGTTGGTTATTGAACCCTTTTTACGGAGAACTATGCAAATTTTTGGGGAACCCCTGGAGATTATTTTGTATTTCTAAAAAAATAACAATAAAACTCAAGCTATTATTCTATAATATAATAATCAACAACTCAAGACCTGCAAATATAAAATCTTTAAAAATGTGTTTCTTATCCACATCCCTGATTATTTTGTGTTCACCTAAAGCTTTAAAAAAAATCAACTTCTACTTCGTAAAATCCCAAACCCGTGGCGACAACAATAGTATCAAATAATCGAAGTCGTAACAAAATTTGGACTTATCGGTAACGCTTACGCATACATAAACGCACAAATAAGTGAAGTCTACTTTTGGGCAAAGCTTTCACATTGTCGAAGCTCGGCAAATTTTTATCCAATGCTGAAATCTTACAAATACGAAAATAGTTTCATTTCCCCCACGCTCACATGGACACATATCTATATCTAAATATACAGACAAATGGCATAAGGGAACTGAGGGTCAGAAACTTGGGTTTAGGACAAAAAAAAAAAAAGACAGCGGAAAAGGATGGTGTTCGTGTTTGTCTGCGTGACTATCTGTGAGTTGTTGGCCAAGTGTGTGTGTGTGTGCTTCTGGGCGTGTCGAGCTGGGCGAGGCGTAACGAATTGCCACGGTCCTGGCTGCGGGCTGTTGTTGTTGTTATCGTTGTTGGTGTTGCCTTTGCCGTTTATATTTGCGGCAGGAGAATAACAGAAATGGCAGTCCCAAGCGCCAAAGTTGGCAGCACCAACAACCAACGACCAACAACCGCAAGGGAAGTTGGCGAGGACCAAATGTGAACTATAAGCAAAAGTTGCCCTAAACAAGCGCAAGTGCAAAGAATTTTTTTCGCTCTGGAATCTATCCCAAAACATACAAGATTCCAAAATATCTCAACAATAGAAAATGTTTTCTTAGTTGAAAATACATATAGAAAAATATTTTAATTAATATTTTCCATAGGTATTTGTTTCCAAAATAAATCGGTTTCTAAAAGTTTGAATAAATTATGATAATTTGTAAATGTAAAAATATATCAGTATCGTAATCACAGTTGTAAATTAAAATGTCCTTTTATAAAATATCTTCTTTTTTGTACATGTAAATTTTTGCCAATGGATTCCTCCTAATTCCTTGGTATACCATGAAAATTGAGTTAAATATTTCGTTTGATTCTTTGACAGAATCCCTCATTAACCTTAACTGCCCTTCGTTCATACTATATATCCCTCGTTGGTATCAAATAGCAGAAAGAGGGTCGGCGCAAACTTTTCAGCTATTAGAGGTTACCTACTGTACAACACCACAACGAAAGGGTTCTGCACACATATGCACGGCAAAAAGGCCACATTTTCGTACACTGTAAATATAATATTTTATTGTGCGATAAATAAAAAAAAACGAACAGAAAGAACCCAACAAAATACTAAGTAAAACGAGGCAGCCAGGAATGGCGCGCTACTTTGCCTTGGCCGAAAACGGATTCATAACATGAAATTGCTTTTCATGATGGGCCGCTCCGCTCCACACAAAAGAAACTCCCAACAGATGACTGGGCACACGTGTTGGGGGGAATTGGAACGGCATAGAAGGGTCTTGGGCCTCGAAAGGGTTGTGTCTATGTTAATGGTTATATTCCTACTGCATCTACATTTCATAACTATTATATTTCCGACCCTAGCCCGCTTTCCACCAAATAAAAATTGTGTTTGCATCATTTTAACGCGTCATATTACAACAGAGAGTTCATGAGTGCTTGTGTCGAAAATGTTGGCAAAACCGAAATGAAATAAAAGTTTTTTTTTTTTGTATGCCTGCAAAGACAACTTTGTTTATTAAAATTGTTTCCCGCAAAGTTGCGATTGCGAAGAAAAGATTTTTGTTAGACATGCAATCTTGTACTGCTTGTAAAATTCAATTAAACTTTGATGTAACTTGCTCTATATATATATTTTATACAAATATCAATAACCACTAACCGAACTTCTTCTCAAGGACTGCCAATATTTACATCGGCAAAGTTATGCGGCAAATAAATTCCATGCAATTTACGGAAATGTTTGAAAAGTAAATTTCCTAAATTAATATAAGCAAATAAAAGTTGTGGCATTTAAAATACATATTTGTCTAAATTTTTCAATCGCCCTTGGCTGCTGTCAAATTTGTTTAGTTTCGATAGCAAAACGCGTGGGAAAACTATTTTTCTCTTTGCAAAATATTGGCAAAAACAAACTAAATAGAAAGACCGGATTAAATCGTTTTAAATAGAAAATATGGGAATCGAAAATTCCGATTTAGCATATCAATTAAGAACCAAAAATTCATGAGTAATAACTCACATTTTTGGACAGATAAATGTTTTTATACCCTTGCAGAGGGTATTATAATTTTGACCAGAAGTTTGTAACGCAGTGAAGGAGACGTCTCCGACCCTATAAAGGATATATATTCTTGATCAGCATCACCAGCCGAGTCGATATAGCCATGTCCGTCTGTCTGTCCGTCAGTCGGTTGCTATGTAAACTAGTCCCTCAGTTTTAAAGCTATCGGACTGAATCTTTGCACCAACCCTTCAATCTGTTGCAGGTAGTATATAAGTCGGAACGGCCGGAATCGGAACACTACATCACATAGCTGCCATAGGAACGATTGGGAAAAAGTGTCATAAATTCGCCATTTTTAAAGTAAATTAATTTATTTCTTAGAAAGCTCTATTAAATGCTTATTTTAACATATCCTGAAAGTTTCATCAACATCGGACCACTATATCCTATAGCTGCCATACAAACGATTAAACAGTTTTTAGGCAACTGGTCTGCAAGGGTATTCTAAGCTTCGGGTACCGAAGTTAGCCTTCCTTTCTTGTTATTAATAAAAGAAGTTGTCTATCTTCCAATTTACAAGTTCTTTCGGTTGAATAAATTTCAAATAATTTTAGGATATATATTTTCTTGAATAAGCTTCAGCAACTTGAGCAATGCAAGCTCAATTTTGTTGACGTTTCTTGGATGTCGTAAGTGACTTTCATTTTGGTTTTCTGCAGCACCGACCAAAGCCGCTTCCTATGCAATGTTAGTAATAATTATTATTCGTTTCCCATCAAACAATTTGTAAGGCGTTCCGCTCGGCCTCTCCATTGGGCAAGACAACAAACGCGACAACAAACATTTGTGAGCTGTGAGTATCGGCAATGTTGCCGCAGTTAGCCATGGGCAAACACTTCTGCTACTTAATTGCCTATTTGCGGTTGTAATGGTGGCGGCGGCCAGTTTATGGGATCGTCTCTCGCTCGCTTTAAACACTTTTAATTAATATTGTTACACACAACTGCACACAGATGCAGGAGCTGGTTGCGCGTTGAAAAGTTTAATTGAAATTTAATTATACGTAGCATGTGTGAAGGAAATTGTGTGGCATCGGATACTGGATCCCTGGACATCCCCCCCCGCTCGACGCTAGGTTCTTGGTTCCCCTCAAACCATCCCCCCCTTCCCCCTGGTTTTGCGGATCTCCATTGGGAGAAGGCGTCCGGCCAGAGCATCTCGAAGTCAAGCCAATTGAGCGTAAACAACAAATTGTTGATTTGTTTTGTTTGGCCCGTTCGATTCGATTCGAATCGGAACGGAACGGTTTGTGTTGGTTTTTGGTTTTTGGCTGTTGCCACTTGAAATTGTATGCCATTATTTGGGTTTGCGCACGATTGATTGATTTATATGAATGAACGAGACGAATTCTTGATGGCCATTTGATTGCATTACTTTCCCATGAATATAAAAATTAAATGGGGTATTCGGGGGAAATTTACTATGACTGCCAAATGTTGGCTTATGATAAGTGCAACACTAAAGCAGAGAGGAAAACTTGATACTATAGGTTTTTAAAAAATTGCTTTAAATTTCCCAAAAAATATGAAAGCTTTTAATCGTGGTGTTTTTTTAAATATTTTTTATATAACCTATTGATATAAAAAATGCAGAAAAAGTATTAATTATTTCATTCATGTCTTTGAAGTTTAATATTACAATGTGAGTTCTTTGATGATTTAAGTATAAATATTTATACCCTTGCAGAGGGTATTATAATTTTGACCAGAAGTTTGCAACGCAGTGAAGGAGACATTTCCGACCCTATAAAGTATATATATTCTTGATCAGCATCACCAGCCGAGTCGATCTAGCCATGTCCGTCTGTCTGTCCGTCTGTCTGTCCGTCTGTCCGTCTGTCTGTCTGTCGGTTGCTATGTAAACTAGTCCCTCAGTTTTAAAGCTATCAGGCTGAAACTTGGCACCGACCCTTCAATCTGTTGCAGTTAGTATATAAGTCGGAACGGCCGGAATCGGAACACTACATCACATAGCTGCCATAGGAACGATTGGGAAAAAGTGCCAAAATTTCCCCATTTTTTAAGATAATTTATTTATTTCTTGGAAAACTCTATTTAATAGCAATTTTAACATATCCTAAAAGTTTCATTAAAATCGGACTACTATATCCTATAGCTGCCATAGAAACTATGGGAAAAAATGG
The DNA here is from genome assembly GCA_021224005.1 of Drosophila setifemur. Classification (NCBI taxonomy): domain Eukaryota; kingdom Metazoa; phylum Arthropoda; class Insecta; order Diptera; family Drosophilidae; genus Drosophila; species Drosophila setifemur. Next base: position 23,281,020 of record JAJJHY010008598.1, on the reverse strand, counting down.
GTCATTTTTCAAGATAATTAATTCATTCTTGATAAAAACAGTTTTCACAGACAGTAAAGCCTTTTTAGAAATTTAAAAACCCAAAAATCGGATTACTATATCCTATAGCTGCCATACAAACGATTGAACGGTTTAAAAGCAACTAGCCTGCAAGGGTATTCTAAGCTTCGGGTACCGAAGCTAGCCTTCCTTTCTTGTTTTACATATTTTCATTTTTTTTTCCAGTGGTTGACTTGGTTTGATGCCCTTCTGTTAACCTTTTTTCGCAAATATTTTTTTATGTTAATACGCTTAGGTGAACAACGATGGGATCGCTTCACTGAACTCAACTTTAAACTCCGGCCGTCTGCACAGCGGATTGAGAGATGAGTCGACTTCAGTTCGGTCTGAGTTCAGGTGGTGAGGGCTGGGCAAAGTCTTCGCAGCTGTTAGTCTTGTGATTTATGGAGCATAATACCCTTGGGGCCGCTGTGAATGATCTCATATATCTCTTCGCTGCACGACTGCAAACATGACTATTATCTATGAAATTCGCTGAATTGAGTTTACCCAAAATTTGCACTCTGAACTTATCTTATGAGGATGATTGAAACAATTTCAGTTTCTTAGAAATTTGATGCAACTTGATGACTGGGGTGATTACCTCAAATGATTCACTTTGAGCAATTAATCTATTCGACAAGTATGATGAAAATTAATTCATTAAGTGCATGTGCAATCAACATTTTGAATGTTGATGATTAGGGAAATTAGACTTAATTTTTGTAAATTTGCCTTCCAAAGAAAATAAACTTCTCTTTGGAGTTCCCTATAATAGAACAAGAAAACACATGACACCTTTTACTATTTTTTTTAAGTACAATTCAGTTTAATTTATATGTCTCCTCAAGTACATTTTTAAAAATATCTTATCTACGCCTTTCCTTTCAGGAACAGAATTAAATTAACCCCAAAGTATTTCCTTGTCTCGCTGGGATGGGATGCTGGAATAAAGCCTTAATTATTTTGTATTATTTGTCTTTTGCTTGCAGTAATTTTTCACTTCCCTTTTTGTTTTCGACTTTAGCGGTGGGGTTGTGGACCCGGGGAGAAAAGAGCAAAAGAACCATGTAATTATGTGCCACTGAAGACGGCAACGAAGCAAATGGGGCCAGGCACATAAGGAATGAAATAAAAGGAAACCACAGAGTCGGACAAACCCGAAGAGCCATTGTGACTTACGAAAAAAAAAAGTAAAATAAAAATAAGGAGCAGCAGCAGTAGAAGAAAAGATTGCAAAGGAACTCGCTCTGGCCGATTCACCTTGAACTCAAAAAATGAACTTATCGAGTCTGGCTCCACCACAGAGCTCCGTCTTCTTCTCCAGCTACTCCACTCGTTGGGGCGTTGGAGCGTTATAACTGGGTGAGGTGAGCGGAACGGGTGAGCGGCGGGTTGAAGGGGGGTTGCCTGTGGTGAAGCAGGAACAGCAGGTAACAGGTAACCGGGAACTGCGAACTGGTAACTGAGAGCAGCTCCACACTCGTACACGCCTTTGTAGGCTTCCCTGACTGACGGACGTCGACTGGCAGCCAGTTCTGCCTTTCAGTCCGCTTCCTTCAGCTCGTTTTCGATACTCTGCAAATGGGTTAGATCCACATTTTGGTGGAGCTCTAAATACTCAAAGGAAATGAGAAACATATAGTTTCATCCTTTAAAGAATTGGTTTTATCATATAATTTAATCGTTTTCAAAATGGTGACGTTTAAAAAAAATGTTAAAATAATTAGTTATTTATCTGAACAATTAAAAGAACAATACTATCTAGAATAATTCACGATTACCACATTAATGTTTTTTCCCATAATAAAATGTTATTATTGCATCTGAACATTTTTATTTGTATGAAATAAAATAATATTTTCATCGCTTCACAAGAATTAAATATTATTTGAAATATTATTGCATTACTTCGGAACCCCTAAGGGTATCCGGAGGGTCGGTATCCATATTTAGACTTCCTTTTTGGATTTTTATTTGTACGTTTTTCAACTCAAAGTTTTGTGCGTGGTTCTTCCTTGGATGCACCTCCTTCACCTCATCGCCTCCTGCTCCCGCTCCCGCTTTAGCTGTTTCCTCTCGGCTCCATGCGTTTTTTTCGCTGCCTTAACAGGTTTTCATTTAAAGTTGGCAAAAGCCACTTTTGCGGAAATTGTGAGTGCATGTGCATGTGTGTGTGAGCCTTTACATTTCACTTGTCAAGGTTAGTCCACAGAGGGAAGTTGGGAAAAACGAGAGGAACTGCCGCGACCCATTTAATGGCCTTGGTTCCTTTTCGAGAAAACTCTCAGATCTGTGGCACAGATTTTTGATTGCTTTCAGATCACCTCGACACAACAGGCGCAGCCATTCATTAAATTAACAAAATAATTTCGTTGGAAGCAAAAGACGTTGACTGGCAGCGAAAACAAACGAAAAAACTACATTGCAAAAATTAATTTACATAATATTTATTGTAACAGGTTCCGCCGTGAAGTGCGGACATGTTAAAAACAATGACAATTTACATTTGCTTTTAAATGTCTTTATGGTTTCGTCAATGGCTGCACTTAATTGCAATTTAATTTGCCATAAAACGATTGCCCAAAAGGGTTTCAGACAAATTGAAAACGTGCCAAGTATCTTAAAGATGCCATCAGCTGTCTCCCTCGCATAAAAAATGTCATCCCGTCTGGGTTGGCCCCCACCACGATCTATTTATTCCCTTGATATTGGGAATGTTTTACAGCAGATGTTACCCAGTTCTCTTGGTTCTGCTCTTATCCTCGTATTTTCTGTGCTTTAGTTCAAGTTTGTTGACCTGGATTAGGGGAGCCGCATGCAAAATGAGTTTATTTGCTCAACTCGAAAAAGCTCACGCAACTGCTGTGGTTTTTTCTCTCGCTTTTTAAATATTTATTTACGGAATTGGAGTATGAATAATATTTACGAGTTCATTATGGACAGCCTGAACCTGAAGTTGAATAACCGAACGAGGCAAACTCAAAATGCATCAGCGGCTTGATGAATTAAAAAAAAAAGATGATAAATGGCGTCGAACTGTGAAGGTTTGTAATATCTGACAGCCTTGAGGCAGTGGAGCAAGCTCCATCAAGGTTCTTGAAATGCAACTTCAAATATGATTTAGAGTCCAATGAAAACCCAAACCAAACAAGAACAATATCAATAATCGTAGGCAATTGTGGCAGTGGAACTGCAGTTTGTGGGTTTTTTAGTTCCCATCATAGTATGCCGGCAGAAATAAATTATTTATAAGCGAAAAATTTTAAGACAAACGCCAACAAGTTGTGATCGATTGAAAACGCCAAAGAAAAATTCAAAGACTAAACAAAAAAGGAAAACCCTGTTTGATTATTCAAGGCATGAAGAAATGTATTTTGTGCGGTTTTATATCTTCGAAATCATAATTTTCTTCTGTATAGATTTTTGTTACAACTCTTTTTTAATACCGAAAATTTAAAGAACACTTTGCATAAATATTAGTATTAAAGTGTGATTGCATTCAATGAATAAAAAAAAACATTTGTTGGTTTTCGAAAAACATCTTTTAAAATCCATAAGTCACAAGGGTGTCCAAAAGCAGTTAAAGAAAATGGAAAAACCAGTAGATATTGATTGCATAATGCCGAAAACATCATGATGATTGGCCATATATGGTGGATAATCCTCCAACCTCTCCGCATCAACTCTTATTTATACAGATATCAAAACTGTGCAACTGTTGCACGATCGAAAATGGATGGAATGAATGCCTGGTTCCGCCTTGTGGCAGAGGCATACATTTTGCGATGTTTGCTGGCAAATCGTTTTTTGGCTTTTAAGGAAATTACATTGCACAAACGGAATATTCCGCCGTTGTTCGACGGCTGCTGCTGCCGCTGCTGCTGTTGTGGCTAATAAACTTTGGCGGCATATTAGCCGTGGCAGTAAATAGTCTTTGATTTGGTTTCGTTGTTTCTGTTTCTGTTTTTTTTTTTGTTTTGTCTCGTTTTGTTTCAACGGATAATAAAAATGCTTGCCAATGGGTTTGGTTGCGGTTTGTTGTTTGCGCTGTTTTTAGCTTTGGGGCGCCGTTCGCTTTTGTGTTGCTGAATGCTGATTTCTGCCTTGGCATTGTTTGTTTTGCAATCATGATGCCAAACCACCCGCACCCGCCCCCGCACTCNNNNATCCCCCCCCTCCCTCACCCAGCTACTTGTCTTGCGTACAATGGAATATGCATGTTTCAATTATGCCGCTCAAAAGCCAAAGCACCCGCCCCCCAAAACGAACAATAGATGTGTGTGACGATGGGTATGTAGCGAGGAAAATTCTACATCTGCAGTGCAAATGGAAATTTATATACATTGAAATGAAAAAATACAAAAGGCGCAAGAGCAAGAACCGCCGCAACAGCAACAGCAGCAGCAGCATCGCCAGCGCCAGTAAGGAAAAATGTTTTCCTAATGCATTTTTCCACTTTTCCTTTTTCCACTGGCAAACATTTATTTTGTTCATATATATAGTTTAGTACTCTTGACATGGAAAAGAAATGAATGCGATGCATTCAGCTGAAGATATTAATGCGTCGTCTGCCAAGTGTTTCAAACGCGAAAGCTGTGAAGTATGCTATAAGAAATTGGTGTCCATCGGACGAAAAATCGATTCGTAACTCAATCGATGAAATGTAATTCAAAGCCTCTGGGCTTTCAACACACAACACACACCACACCTGGCCCAGGGTCCACCGTCATATCCGCTACAATGAAATGCCTTTTCTTCCAAAATAACTGGCCAAGTCCATTACGCACGACCTACCCGAAAGGGTCAGCCCAGCCAGCCCCATCCAACGGAAGTCATTTATTTCGGCTCACGACATAACAATGAAATTGGCATAACAATTATTTGGCCAAAGCAGGCGAGGAGAAAACTGAAACTGAAGCGAATCCAAAGGCGGACCTGCAGGAGCAACAAACTCGGCTTAAATCAGTCATCATTAAGTGGAGATACACTGCGGAATTTTGGATATTACAAAAAATAAAACGAGGGACTTAACTCGTGGTCTTACAAAAATTAGAAATCCTAATTATCTTTATAAATAAATCAAGAAATTTGCCGTTAGGAAAAATTTATTTAAAGGATAATTAAGTAACGTGCAGGTAATCAAGTGATAAATATACTACTAAATAAATATGTTAATAAAAATTGTTAATGATACATAATTTACCAGCTGTTTTTTCCTACAAAAATTTTAAGTTTTTTATGTAGGTGCATTTTTATTTATTTTGCTATGGTCATGTTTTTTGTATTTCTTTGACTGGCTTCCTGAACACTGTGCTCCAGCTAGTTGTTATTTAATTTTGCTAAAAAGCCAAAGTCACTAAGAGCGGCCTGGTTTTTTACAATTCCTTTTTTGTCTTCTGTTAAATATTTCCGACAGCAACAACTGTCATTGTTTTTTTTTTTTTGTTTACAAAACATAATTGCAATGGGGAAACAGGATGGGCTGGACTAAAACGAGTTGGTCTACAACAACTATTTCTTGTGATTAATTATGCAAATGCTTTTCAAATATTGTAGAACTGAAAAACTGTCAGACAAAGGACTGCAAGCCTGTCAATTTGTCTAATGGATGCCTAAGCCGAATATTTGTACCGCTCTCTTGGCAATTTCAATTTTGGGGTCATTCAAGGAAGCCGCACGAACGAGCCGAACGAAATTATGAAATTCAAAACAATAATTAACCTACATAATCGGAAATAACTCAGGTTGCGTATTGTTTAATTCTTTTTACTTTATTTTATTTTTTGGGCGGTACAATAACCTTTATAGCCAGCGAATGCCAAAGCCAAAACAAAAGCGAAATCCGTAATATGATTCATGCGGACGATAATCGTAATATTTGTGGACAAACCGTGGCTTCAGTTTCATATTTATGTGCCATCCACAATAAATACATTTTTCTTTTACCCTTTTTTGTTTATATTGTAATTTATTGCGTTCGAAATGCGGGATGAGGGGGAGTAATTCCCATTAATACAATTTTGGCCAGCCACGGCAAAAGCTATAACTGAGTAAACCTGAATCTGAATGGTTCGAGTCGTGTATTGTTTTTTGTTTTGTTTTATTTTATATAAACTTTTTTTTTTTTTTTTGATTTACAAAACATTGACAATAGCTGAAAAGACGATTTTGATGCCTTTTGACACGACGTCATCGTCGACTCATCGACGTATTTTATTTTTGGGGATTTTATTTGTCGTTTTGCAAATTATTTAAATTTGGTTTCGCATTTTTGGTGGGTTGCTGACAAGAGGAAATTAAACGTATTGAATTTAAATGAGCGAATTTTTAGTGCTCGACAAGAAATGTGGGTGCATGAATTGTTAAACCGAATTTGAATGCATAAATTGAATTTGTGTACAATTTTTGAATAAAAGTAAAGTAAACATTTTAATGTGGACTCGTCGAGCAGACAAATATTGCGAAATTCGTGAAGTTTTATTTGCAATCAAATAAAACACCTTAACATTGTCAACTGTTTCCCGATGCTCTCCGTCTAGATACTTTTCTCCCCCAACCAAGATAAGCCGTGGCAAATAGTGACTGCAATAAAAAAGTGTTGGGAAAACGCTTTTTATAGCTGTAAAATATGTAGCGGCATTTCCTTACTTTACCTTACGAAAAACGGGACATCAAATGCGGAAAATAAAATCGAGACAATGAGTTGCGAAGAAAGCGCATTACCATTTGAAAAGTCATCAACAAGAAATTACATATAACACATCTTATGACTTAATCTAAGAAAATCCAAAGTTTACTATACACATCCATGGAAGATGATAAATTGTGTGAACATAAACTTGGATTGGTGTTTGGGGGCGGGGTGGGATTCCCTTGGCATTTATCAGACTAACTTCGATTGGGCCCAATCTCAACACTATCTTGTTGGCCAAATACAAAAACGAATTAAAGCTAATAAGCGTGCTTAATGCCATTGTTAGGCAAATTAGCAGCCACAGGGCAGCCGAAGAAGAAAAATATAGACTTTATTCGATTTGCCTTTCATTATGGATGGGTTTTATGTATGTATATTTTTCTCCTCTCTACGCTTTGATATCGCATTTTTCACTCTCGGTATTCCCTTTGTCAAGCCAATGAAAAGAGAAATATCATCGGGCTACTTTATCCGCCACACTCCGTGCAGGAGAGTGAATGGGAAATAAATTTGAAAATTATGCAAATTAACGCATTAATATTTGTGTGAGCCAAGCATTTGTTTAATGCTGTCGCTTTTGCCTAATGATGATTCTCTTTTGGGATAAGCAAACAAAGCCAAAATCCAATATGAAAGCCAAAATGGGATGAAAGAACCAAGGCAGAAAGTGCAAGTGTGGACAAGTAAATAATTTTAAATTTATTTGTAAATTATAGATGGAAGATCTAAAAATAAAATCAAAATATCTCGATTCATGCTCGTTTTCATGGCATTGACCCTTATTAGCCATTTCCATTTAAATTTGAATTTTACTGAAAATAATCGTTAGCCACGCCAAAACGTATTCACGCATTTTCATTAAAATTTAAAATGGTTTTTCATGAGTTGTTCATTCAGAAAACAAGATGAAAAATAATGTTGGACAGGGCTGCATATGGCGTCGTCAATTAACCCAATTAACTTGATATATGCATAGCATGCATACATAATTTTTGGACCAAAAACTTAACTCTATAACCACAATCAGAGCGGTTTTAGCTCCACCGCAAGGCAAATTATTTTAAAGATTTTCTTAAAGTTTTGTTTTTTTCTTCAATCATTTGCATAAGATTATCATAAATTATGCTATGATTTTATTTATGACAGGTGCGCGTGTTGTGAAGTTTGTTTGCCATCATTTTGACGATTCGATTCGGCCTCTGACAAATGTTTTTATTTGGTGTCTGATAGTTTACACATCTCTGTCTAATTTGGCTCAGACTTGTGGAGTGTCTGCTCTTGGTGAGCCACAGAAATCGAATTGATTGAAAGATTACGCAAATGAATGTCGTGTCGGGAGAGTAACTTGTTAGGTTTAATTGTGTTTTGCCTTTGAAGTGCTATTAAAACCAAACTCGGTGGTGGAAAGCAGCGTTAATCAAATCTAATTAACTTTGAGGTGGATGTGGGCGAAGAAAGCATATAATTCGCAGAAAAAGTGACTGTGAGTGAAGGCTATTGGTTTTTGTGGCAAATGGCAAATTTGTTGTTTAAGCCGTCTCGCTTAATGGGCCAGGCAATATCGTCGAAACATTTGACTGCCTCTTAATAACAATGAGAACTTTAACAGAGTTCTGTCGAAAATGTTATTAGAGAATAAATTTCAGGAATTCTCATTTCGATATATTCCAAAAATAGTACAATTATTTCAAATTTACAGAACCCATTAAATATTTTCCGCCATTTTTAAGACTACTTTCCGAGAATTTCTCACCACCATAGGTAGAGAAATATTTGACCCATAACGTTCAGCTGCTGCTCCAGATGATGACTACTCTGGCGCTGTTCTTGATGAGGATGATGAAAACAAAAATGATGATGCTGCTGCTGCTGCTCCCAGGAGTATGTTTGGCATTCACTTTATTGCTTCCACTTCACTTTACCCGCATAGCCGCTTGACAACATTTTCCCAGCTACCCAACTCGCTGAGATACTGAAAAAAAGAATAAAATCCAGGCTCTTGGCACTACAAATATTTTATATTTTTTTGCAGCTCAGTTGTGATGGAAGTTATGCGTGGCCTAAGCGCCCTCGGCTCAGCTCTGCCAGCGTTGACAAATGCATCCCCAGTGGGTGGAAAAGTGGGCGGCAAAAGTGGGTGGGGCTGCTGGAAACCTGAATGCGGTTGCGGTAGCTCTGACACGGTTGCAGCTTCACCGGTTCACTAGTATATTTTTTTTTTGTTTTTTTTTTGTGGGTCAGAGACTGCAATATTTTTGTTTGTTTATTTCCGAATGCATTTGGCAGAGGAGAAACATTTAAAATGGTTCCGAATATACAAAAATAATGCCGAAAAAGTGGCAGAGCTCCTGGGGCGATGGTCAATTTGCTTTTGGCTGATGTGAGATTTCCGCAGCGTTGATTTATGCCGCCTCGAGTGCTTCTTTTCCCCCCTTTAATTTGTACTAACAAAACGCGCAAAAGCAAATTAAAATTCGTGCGTGTTTTCCATATTTTAAGCGGGGCAGGAGACATGAAAAATACTTTTGCTCGCACTTTCCAAGATTTATTTCACTTGTCATTAGCCAAGGGTGCGGGGTATGGAAAAGCAAAGATCTCGCTCGGTTAACCATGAAAATTGATTGCGACCAGCAGCTGTGAATGCTTTTTCCTTATTTTCCTCCGCTTTCTTGTCCCCTTTTTTTTTTTTTTTTTTTTGAATGCTTCAAGTTTTGCCGGAAGCATTATGTGTATTAATTTTTCTTTCGCGTTCAATAACGATTTGCGTACATGCAGCTTAATATATCCACCAGAAGAATACAAAAAACTTAATGTTGTTTTTTCCTCGGTAGCAGCAACAACAGTGCATTGATGTATGACACTCGGCTGCTTAAATTAGTTCATTGTTGTCCAAAAGCTGTCAACTGTCAGCGCCGGCGGACCCTCCTCTTTCTCCGCCCGATTTTCACGGAACACGCATAAAAATAGCCATGAAAATGTAAAAAAAAAAACGAACAGTTGCAAGTAGGGAACAATTTTAAGGCTCTTTGAGGATTTAATCTAGCAAAAGATACAAACTACCGAAGTCAAGGTCTGTGGCAACATAATTTCCTTAGTATCTACTTGTATATATTTCATAAATACATAAAAATAAGCTGGATTACGTTTCTATTTAATCCCTTTACTTGTGCTATATTTCTGCCACAGAATTTACAATTTAATTCTCCTATTAACTGAGATGAAAGACAGAAGGGGACAGAGACGAAGGCAAGTTCGCTACTAAACTGGGTGAGTAATCCTGTTTCTTCATTTGAGCAATTAAGAAGATTACGAAATGTAACACATAGCTAATTATATCATACCACCATGGCAGATTTTGAATTGAAATAGTTCCACAGAATTCGCACAGCGCCATGCACATTGAAGAGTTGATAATTTAAAGCAGAGTTTGGCACATCATTTTCCAAGCATTTCCCGGTTCAAGAGGGAGAGAGAGCATTAATCATTCGATTTGATGATTGAAAAGATTGACCGAACGCAAGAAATGTCTTCCGCATAACGTTGCCATTACGTGACCGCTCGAAAAATGTTAATAATTAAAGGCGAGCATCTTGTGAGGCAAACCAATTGAATGCAATCGAAACAAACAGGCCCCACTGTGAGCGGAAAACGAAAGCAAAAGTAAGGCAGCAATCGAAAAAAATTCAATGGAAAGTCTGCTCGAAGCTAAATACTCTTACACTTATTAAAGGGTATTAACAAAAGATATAAATGGACCATGGGAACCCGCAATGAATCAAATTGTGCCGCCTATAAATTTACTTCCTCGAAGCCAAGCGATCCAATTAATATGGTAAATTGATAGTAAATAAATGTGTTCCGTCTCCGCTTGGTTTCAATTAAATCCCATTTTCCCATCACTTTTTCTCATTTGTTTCTGAATGCATTTTCAAGTGCTTGAACTTCCCCAGACACAAGCCTCTTGTCTTGGAGGGCGGGGAGCAGCTGACACATTTTGAGTTTGAGAGGCGGGAGGGGCTCCTCCATTCGAAATGAAACATGATAAATGAGATTCACAGAAACATATTTTTCAAACGCAGTCCGACGGCAAATTAATTTAAATGCGTTCAGCAAATTGATTTCGGACTAAAATCGTCGAATAAATTTGGTAACGATTTCTAGTAGCCGCGGCGTCATTAACACTCCGATACAGCCTTCAGAAATCACATTCCCCGATTCCGATTCCGAATCGAATGGAATCCGCTTAGTGAAGACAACAGCCCACACTTGGTGAACAAACTCTCGGGCAGTGTCAGCCAGTCAGTCAGACAGCCTGTGTGACTTGATTTCGTTCGGTTCGATTGATTGAAAGTCTTTCAGTCAAATGAATTGGAAAGAAAAGCACCCAAAATCTGCCGCACGAAAAAAAGCGAGCCTGAAAAAAAACCATTTAATTGCTCGCCAAAGAAGACATTAAAATCATGGCAATATCGGGCAGAGGAAGCTGAAGAAAAAATTTAAAATCTCTGTATAAATCTCAGGCAAATAGCAAATATAAATAACTTATGCATATGCATGAGCCCCCGGATAGCTGCCAACCATATTTGGCCCATAAAAAACACAGTCAACAGAACTGGCTTACCTTGGCAACCGTGATGGAGCAGGGAAAACGGGAATCGAAATAGATTTCGGTTTTCGCTTCAGTTTTAATTGTATCACATTAATCCACACTTTCACTTTTACCCCATTCATCAAAACTCGATTGGCTTTGGGTCACTTAAATAAAGTTATTAGCTTATGGGAAATTTTTAAATTGGATTTCATAGGTCAAGGTTGGCTTGGAAATTGCAGCGGAAATTGGCTTAATTAAATCTAGGTTTTATTAAAGGAAATTAATAAGAGCGAAAGGGAGTCAAGTAATCTTTTTTTAACTTTGCCCAAAATAATAACTGAACTCTTTCCATTTTCTGAGATGCCCACAAATATTTGTCTGCTCATTTCCCATTCATCTGGACTGAAGTATTTCAAACTTGATTCATTCATTCCAGTCAAACTCGATTCCACGTTTTGATGAATTCGGTTCGCTTACCTGAAACAATAAAAGGAGAATTGGTCTAATAAGTAAAGTGGTCATTAAAATGGCATCAATGATATGCAAATAAACTTATGAAATAATAGCGAGCAATCAGGGGAGTCGTTCCTACTTTAAATACAAAAACGATTTACCGACATATGTATACCGAAAGATTTTTTGATTGCAGTTTCAAACATTTAACCTTAATAAAATCTATTTCATATCATCAAAATCTGCCCTTGAGGAACAAATTTCTTGCCTTAAATTTTTGGTATTTTTTTTTAGTAAACAACAAACCCATCAAAGTTTTTGATCTCTTTGTTAGATTAAAATTTAATTTCCATTGTTTGGGATCGTTTGAATTTCAACACTTATCACCAGGCCCATCGAAATGCAAACTAGTTAAGTGAAAAATAATTAATCTGAAAAAAAAGAGTTGGCCAACCAAACCTCATGGCTCTAATTGCACATCAATAAATTGTACATTAATTTTCCTGTGGTATTTTCAATTAAAACGTCAACTACTAGGGCACCTCATTAATTACAAATTTAGCGCTAATTTTGGCTCACACACACCGCCATAAAATGGGCTTTACATGAGTTCGTTTATGTGTTTGTGTGTATCTGTGTGCTAAACGAATGCGCAAATTTGCTCACATAACTCAGTGTCAACATTTATGGGCGGTCCAAACATGCGGTTCGCCCACTCACACATTGGCAATGCCACTCGCTATAAGGCAGCCCAACATCTAGTGCTAGTTGTGGGCGTGGCCACACAGAAAATCGCTAGAAGAACGTTCTTAAGCCACTCACGATCAATTAAAGATACATTAAAGATAAATATTTATAACCAGAAAACTGGGTTACGAAGTTGACGAACCGCTTTTGGAATTGTGTGTGTGGTTTTTTTTATTTTCTTATTGAGAACATATATCAGAAGGAATCACAATTAATAAAGATATTGATAAGTACATACTCTACCGAAATTTACAGATAATAAATATTTAAAAATAACTGATTTAAGAAACAAATTGTTAATGGTAATTTTTAATTTAACATAAGCATTTATTTATGAAAAAACAATATTACCATTTTTAATGACAATATATAGATCTCAATGCGTAATAAAAAGCAATAATTTCCAATAAAATCAAAAAGAATATTTCAACAAAGCTTCAATATAACATTTGCATAGGTAGAAATAATCAAATCTGTTCCTTAAATCTTTTAATTATATTGAAGATCTTAAGCTTGATTTAAAGAATCCAAAGAATATATACATACATTTGATTGCCTTGATATGCATATCTATTTATATGTAGCGAGATTATGTATCTGGTGTTACCCACAACAAGTTGACAAACTTTTCGCATGGGCCATTAAAACTTTAGTGATCAGGTATATAAATAATGCATAAACGAGACTAGACACAGTTGCTAATTCGGCTTTTTGTGACGCAGAAAACCAAATACACGCAAAAAAAAAAACAACAACAAAACGGAATACATTAGGCTATTTAGTTCGAAGCTCAAATTTCAGTGTTGTTTAATTGAAATAACAAAATGTGGATGACACTTAATCGAGAGAAGATTAACATTTAGCTCCGTGACACTTGTTAAAAAATTAAACAAAGCATTCCAATATAATTATGATTATTTCGATTGTTCTTTCATTTGTTTTTTCCAATTGATATTTGAAACGCTTCATAATTGCTGTTTTATTTTTTTTGGCTTTCCCTCTCTCTATCGCGATAAAATAAATGCGATAAAATGGATTTTCCCTTTTGACCGCATTTTAATTAAACTATCAAACTCAATCAGCCGAATCAAAGTCGATTAAGTTTGCATTTTCTGAATCGAATGACGATTCTGACAACAAAAAAAGTCATATATTGTAAAAAAAAAGCGAAATTTTACAACTGATATACAAAAGCCACAGAAACTTTTTGACTTTGAGTTTAGTTAGGGATATTGGTGGACTTAATAAACTTTTAATGGCATATGTATACATTTAGTTTCTGCAATGATATCAATAAGAATTTATTACCATAAAGTCGTAAATAATTTTTGTTTTATACAGTACATTCATTACTGATATAAATTGGTTTATTTACAACTGTCTTATCTAGGGAAGCCTACGCACTATTTTATACGATCGATCGGTAGTTGTAACCTTCTCTAGCTCGCCTCCGTTTTTACTAACCGAAATCTCGGCAAAGTGTTTGCTTTAGTATTATTATTATTGCCCCCACCATAAAGATAAGCCCACCCAAAAACTCTGACAGCTGATTGACAAATAAAACTCCACACAAAGGTGGCTGAAAACAATCCACACTTGGAGGTGTCGGTGATGGGGCTTTAAATATTGAACGCGTAAATAATAAATATTAATCATTAGAGCCCGCACTCGCGCTCATTGACTTTAATAATTGAATCGGCTTGAGTCCGGAATAGGCAATGTGAGACGAGTCGAGACCCGGACCTGGCACGCAATGATTTTTGTCTAACTCATAGCTGTCAAAAGTGGTGTCGGAGGCCCTATAATTTTCAAATTTATAGTTACCTTTTTAACCGGCACATACTCGTACTCTATTTTTGGCTAAATGGTTCGGTAATGTTCTAATTACGTGGGCGCGTGTCTGTTTTATCACGCCGCTGAAATCATTTGCTATTATTTATGGTTGGGCCTCGGGTCCAACTCGATGTCACTTTTCGGGACAGTTATTGTTGGGTACGACAATGGTATATGTTCATATCGGGTATTAGTAGTTGGAACATGTTCTGTATTTGATTACCAGGTTGTGTGGGGCATTCGTAATTGCTCATGTTTTGTGCGAAGGGGATCCGAATTGGGAAATGTAATTGGAATTACCAAATATGCAACCTTATTTTAGTTCGAATATAGCATTGGGAACTATTTTCACCAATTTTCTTATGGATTGTCTCTTTTAACCTGGGCTCTATTTTTTTCTAGCTCCTTGAAAAGCCATACTTTATTGGCTGTTCCACTTAATTGTGTGTCATTCATTCAACCCACTTCCATTTATTTGTATCTGACAGATACGCTGTTCTCCCCCATTCAGTTGGCTTGGCGGCAAAAAAAAAAGCTCTCACGTGGCAAAATCCGCTGTCAAATGAAATGCGAAACTCATAGCTCTCTGCGATGGCAAGAAAACAGGGCGAAAAACACCAGCCGGTCTCGGGAGTTACTCTAGCAAATGCTCAAAGACAATGGCGTGCCTGTCACATATCATAAAATAGTCAAGCCAAACTACGAGTATTTCCATATAACTCGCACGGGCAGAAAAACACAGCGAGAAAACAAAAGTGAAATTTAATACGCTGCCATAGTTTACACGCCACGGCAAAAAGCAACTTTCCACTTGAATTACAAAAGCGAAATGTGCAACATCTGCTGGCAGCTTAAGTATCAAGTGTTGAATTCCTTTTGCCATCCATCAAATGCGTGGAGAATGAATCTAAATTACAGGTTGCAATACTTCTAAGCTGTCTTCCCCACTGATAAATGCGCAAACAAATTGAATGCACGCTCAAGATGAAAAACCAAATGCCAAAGTACCAAAGCCAAAGCAAGCCAAGCCTTGATTGCAGCATTCATGGTCTTTGGCGGCTGCCAATCTTTTTGGCCACAACCGAAAAATAGATATAAACGATTACTTCAAACTGTCAACGCTGAAAACGTGCCGAGAGTCATGGGAAATGAATAAATAAATAAATACCATTTTGGTGCCTCCAAGCAGAAGGCTGCTGTTTTTCTAATCAATCGGGTTCCTCACACATATTTTCCTTACTACCTTCATTTTTCCCCATGGCCATCGTATCAATTTACGCGAGTTTCCTAATTAGCATAACAAAGCTAACACAGGCTGATTTATTAATTGACTCTAAAGTCGCACACTTCTGGCGAATTAAATTCAAATTAAAAGATACCCAAAACCCTATAAAAGTAGAACAACCTATAATATCAAAATCAAGACAAACAATGATATCAATCAAGCTGAAAACATACGCAAAATATTTTAACGAACAGAAAAATAAACATTAAATAAACATAAAATGCTGAAGGCAAACCAGTTTATGTTTCTCACCCCAAAAGTAAAAAAAAAGACAATTAAAAGCTAAAAGAAATGCCGACAAAAATGTTTTACAAGGGGACAAAGATTACAAAACATGGATTGTAAATAAGAAAACAGGTAAACAGAAACAACAAACCGAACTTTGCACTAATTGATTGTTGAATTATATTTTTTTTGAATTTTCGGATTGGGCCGAAACAACCGCAAACAAATTTGCTTTATGGGGTCAAGGGTTAACAGCAAACACACACATCACAGCAATGGGAAACCAGTAGCAATTGAAATGTTTTGAAAGTTTGGATTAACCAACAGAGTGATTTCGAACAAAAAGGTGTAAAAACAAAAGAGGTCAAATATTTCGTTTGAGAAAGGTGAGCAATATATATAGTTAAATAAATTTAATCTTCCTTAGAAATTGTCCATCATGAAATTCTTACATTCTAATTTTGGGTTCAAAATATTTGTTTCTGACTGTATCAACAAGCATAAATCATTTCATTGTCAGAAGCTACAATTTTAAACTGTATTTACTTTCCATTTAAAGCAATTTAATAATCCATATAAACTCCAAAAATAAATAAAACATAATTTGCATAAGCAAATGTCAGTCGATCTTTTCCACAAACAACAACAAAACACAATTTCAAATTAAATCATATAAAACAAACCATCATGTGTACGAATGCCCGAGGGGGTGAGGGCTGATGGTGATAAGACCCCCAAATGCCGCCAAACCGAACAAAGTGATGTCAAAAACGACGAAATATGAACAACAAGAGCACATTTCCATGAAAGATAGGTGGATGTGTCGGGATGTGATGGCTCCACCACCCCAAGCTCCGCCTATTACGTGCCGACAAGGCAATAAATATTTATATATACCTTCGTACATACACATTTATATATATATACATATATGCGAGGGGCATGAAAAGCCGTAAGGCATTGAAATTTAAATGCACAACGCATAGCTGCAAAAAAGGGAAGCGGAAATGGAGGATGGGTGATGGGCGATGGGGGGGTGGTGGCGGAGACATGGGGATAACATACATGCAAAATGAGTGAGCACACGCAGGAAACGTAACTCACCGCCCCCCAGTCCCCCGCCATCCTTTTTTTTCTTTTTTACCGAACAGGAAGTAGTCATCACTCGGCCCACAGGTAAGTCAACGCGGCGTATTAGCAATGTAATTCAACCCAAGGGCAGCCATTTCGAGATATAAATGTTTTTTCCTCCTTGGCCAAAATGCAAATTGCGTACATTTTCCAATATTTATGGAAACATTTGTATTTATTTTTAATTTTATACCCGAATCAATCAGGCCGATTGGGAAAAGGGCCCATCGAAAGTATCCCGCACGAAGCTTTTCCCCCATGCCAATGATAAGCCGGCTCGGGACTTGGGCACACCCACATAAGTTTTAATTATAAGCCTGACAGGATTTATAAGAAATGCTGAGGGAAAAATACAGAAACAAAAGGAGAGCGATCCAAGGACAGTCAAACAGGCTGCTGAAGTCCCTGGCTCAGGTAGCACTTGGCAAATCCCACTAAGCACCGCCATAAGTACTACATAATACTCGAAACACATAAGGTTAAGCATATACATACATAAACATATATACATACATGCACTCCGAAAAAAAATGTTTGAAACTAGAATTTTTATAAGTTCAAAAATATGTGAAATATCTTACTTGATACATGAAATTATTGTACATATTTAAATACAGTTTTGTCTGATATTTAATATTTCTTTGATAACTTACCTAAACCTAAATTCGTATGGATAATGTACATATTAACAGGCTAAGCATTTGAAAATTAACTTTATTATTAATATAAGACTAATATTTGTTTTTAAAATCGAGACTAAACGACAAATACAAATATTCTTACTTTAAAAATGTGCTACCTGTCCTTTCTCGAAGCGTTTCAATATTTTTTCGTGTGCAGTTTCACATATATTTACTAAGCTTTGCGGGAGTTTCCCGTCGAATTGTACAAGTATTTCCCAAAAGATTCAATCCCAAAGCCACGAAGATACAGCTGACGTCAGTGGACCAGACAAAAGCCTTCACGGCACTCGGCAGCTTAGGCAAAACTTTTGCCGTGTCCCCTCCTCCTCACAGGAGAAAAGAAGAAATACCATAAAAGACGGATAAGCAATCCTGGAAATCAAAAATCTGAAAACTAGCAGAAGCCAAAAGACGATTCAACAAAAATCAGAAACATATACAGCACCAACTAACAACTGAAACTGAAACTGTAACTGACAAACAACTGGAATTTCATTTTACGACTTGTTATGATGCCTAAATATGGCCAGGCAACATCGACAACAACTGTTACGAAATTGCGTCGCCAAAAGGTCTGGACACTCTCTCGGATGTAACTTCCTTCGAGCAGACTGGAATTTATTTGCTACATTGTTACAGCGAGGTTTTTGTCGTCATCAAGCTTCGGCCCCTTGAAGTGGGCAAAGAAAAACCTTTTGGAAAAACAAGTTTCTTTAACACAACGAACGAGAAGTGCACTAGGATTTCTTTTGGTAAATAAATGAGTAATCTTAAATTAAAAATGTATTTTGAAATATAGAAAATATTAAAAGACACTAAGTCTTAAAATAAAATAAAATCTTTTTAATGTTCTTATACAATTTTAGTGTTATACTCCTCATGCGAAATGCATCAGGTTCGGCTCTTAATTATGCATGAAATATGAGTTGTTATGGTACTAAATTGTTCAACGCTTAATAAATAAAAAAAATAAAAATTAAAAATTAAAAAATTGTAGTGCAAAAAAAGCCAAGTTATAGCAAATATTTTTGCAATGATTATAAATCATAATATATTATAAAATTTGCATTTGTTAATCGTCAAGATTTCGTTTTGCTTGCAAAACATATTTTAATGTTTCCAAAACATCAAAACTAAAAATGTTTTAAATATTTGTAACAATAAATAACAGCAGAAGTTTAATAAACTTTTCCAAAAACCTCAACTTACTTTTATTTGGCAACCAACCCGATCAGAAAAGAGTATAGCCCTTCCAAGTTCAACTCCGCGGAATTTTCCAGCTCTAAAAAAAAAATTAGAAAATCCCCCAAAAATCAACCCCCTTACGACAATACCGATGAAGACTACAACGCCACACGCAATCCTCTATAGAGGGTGCCAACGAAACCCACACCATCGCCGAAATCTTTGCCTTCAACCTCCTCCACCCCTTGGACAGATCCCCGCCAATCCCCTCGCTGCTCCTCTTGGGTTGATTACCTTGGTGTTCGATGCGGACGCCGTAACAGTTGCCGCTTGGTATTTCTGTATTTTACGAGATTTACGGCGGCAGCTCTGCTGCCTAAATGTATGCTAGCTAATTTTTATTCAAATATATTTGGATGTGCCTGTGTGTGTGTGTGTATAAAGGCGGCGGCTCGTTCTCTGCTTTTGGGAATATTTCGTGTGCGCAATAAAATTTAATGGCCCCGTCTGGGTCCTCTTTTTGCTTCGGCTTCTTTTCTGCAGTTGACGTTGATTTTAGTTTTATTCCCCTGGCTCCCCGACTTTCAATGGACTTTTATGGTTGGCTCCTTGAGGTTTAAGTGCGGATAGATAGATATATAGCAACGATACGATACGATACGATACACAGTAGCCAGATCCAACGAATGTTAAACGTTAATTGCTCTGGTTATGGCACTCCCCGGAGGCTCTGTCCAAAAATCACAGGACATGCAAACATTGTGAAAGAATCTCGGGTATTTCGGTGTTACCGGGTTGAAAGAAAATCAATCAATGCACTTGGGGCCTCCACATACTTGCCCGGCATGTCCGCCCTTTTGTGTGCCCGACCAACCAACAAATGGTTAACAAAGCCCTCGGGCAAGGTCCCGTGTCCCTTGAACAAAACCCAAAATAGTTGAGCCTTTTGCAATCCTTTTTTGGTAAGGCAGCTTCACTTTGAAACGAGCAGGTGTGTGGATCTAAATGCAGGAAAGCATTTGAACCTGGTTATTATTGAATATTATTTGGTGGCTACCACAGGTTCCTAGCACGTTCGAGGATTTTATGTGCCGTCATAAATTGTGGCCTGAGTTTGACTCATATTTAGATAACAAATTCCCCTCGAGGGGTAATAAGCTTGAAGTTGAATTATCCTTTGACTTTGGTATATTGCCATGGTAATAATAATAAGTTATAACTTAAAGCTTTAACCTAAATAAAAGATTCTTAACAAGAATGGGAACAACCGAAATAAATAAAAAAAATTTGAAGTTGAATAATCAATTACAAAAATTAAAGAAACTTATTAAGCGAACATATTTCTTTTAGTTCAGTTTTGAAATATAAATATTATTAGCTGTCATAAGTCTCCGTAGAGTATCCCATAGTTGGATAATAAAATGTGAGCTTCTTCGCTATGTGTTTAACAAATAAAAAGCTGCCATTACCGCTTTCCAAAGCAGAGTGCACACGGCAAATATTTTATGGCTTGTTTATTGTTCAGTCAGAGGCCTTGGAAAGGGGCGAATAACGAGGAGGGATGGAGGTCACACGACAGGAAAGGCACTGGAGAGGATCAGGCGATTTTCGCATTTATACGCATTTTCTATGTTAAACCAACATCCCGGTTGTAGTTTTTCGGGGGCTTTTTATGCTTTTGTTGATTCTTTATACATTTTTTATGTCAACGGAATTTGTTTATTGTTTATTTTCGCCCCGCAACGATGCACACATATGTGAGGTTTTCTTTTCGGTCGTATCCGTATCCAGGCAACAACAATCGCTTAAGTTTTTGGAAGTGGAAATCCTTTAAATCAGGCGTCAGAAAATCAAACGAAACACGCTAGTCAGGCGAAAGTTTTGACGGGCAACTGCAACGCAGATATACGACGAAAAGAAATGGAGCTCAAACTCATTAAAAAGAACTTAGGCAAGCTCTAAGTGGAAAATAAAAACAAAATCCATTTTCAACTCTCTTTCAGCTGGCTGTGCAACAATGAGGAATTGTTGCCCTCAGCCATCTGAGGGCCTTGTAGGCGTTCTTAGCCTGGTCCAAAGTGGCTCCAGGCATCTAAACTGCGCCAAAGCCACTCGAAAGGCCCGACTTTGGCAACTCAAGTGCTGCTGCTGGTGCTGCTGTTTGTGGCTCAAAAGTCTCACTACAGTGCCACAAAAGATGCTGCCACGATATGACGGAGCCGAGCTCTTTGGTCCCGAGCCGTGGGAAACAATTCTCAGCTTACTGCGCCACTAAACGATCCCAAAATCTCAATCAAAATGTTAAAGGTGGCTACTAAATTGAAAGCGGGACTAAACAAATATACAACTGAACTGTAGCTAGGCAAATGTTGCTTTAAATCCAATTTTTGTTTTCTTATAAACAATTTTTAAAATATTATTTAAATAAAAATGTTAGAGGTGGCAAGTAAATTAAAAAGTGCAGAACTTTTTTATAGTAAGGCAATTTTCTGCTTCAAATCCTCTTTTTGTTTAATTATAAACAAGTTTCTAAATATTAGTTAGTTGAAATAAAGTAGCAACCATAAACACATAAAACAATCTGTTAAAATGTTTACTAATCTCAACTCAAAAAAAGTTTAAATTCAATATTCTATTCATTATCACAGATATTTAAATGATTTCACAAGAAATAGTGTAAATACAGACTGAAGACAAGAAAAAGTATTTCCTTTTCTAAAACATTGTATATTTTCGATGAAAAAGAAATCGAAATGCTTTTTAGCCTGACCTTTTAAAAACTTTTTGCTTTATCTGGGCAGCCACTTAGCGAAAGATTTTGTTTTAGTTTTAAGAGCGTTTCTTATTACATGAATGGCAGAAAACTAAAAGTTTACAAGTCTCGGTCCCGGTCAGGCAGAGATGTTCAGCGTGAAAGATTATAAACTTCTTTGCTAATAAGCTAACTTGAAGGAAAAAGGCGAAACTTCCGAATAAAAGTAGAGAACACAATTGTTTCGATAATATTTTTGAAAGTAAAAAAAAAGGAAAATTGTTTCGGCATGCCGAGGGTAATGGGTTCAACGCCAACTGACCTTTTTTTTAAGTGTCAGTCACAACAGCCAACGCCCACACAATGCCTCTCATTAGGGATCGACTTCATTTGACTATCCATCTTGACGACAGGCGAAACATGTTTTCGTTTCCACTCTTCGATACTGTGTTATTTTTTTTCAAGTCTGTAGTTTCGGCTGCAATTACGCAGCTGGCAAATATTTACGCAGACAGCAGCTAAAGCTGTTGACAGCTGATGGCCAACGTCGCCTCAATGTCTCCCCTCAAAAGCCAAACAAAACGAAAAATATATAAATTAAAACTGAAAAAAACAAAAATATCAGACAAGTGACAAACAGTTTAAGGTGTAAACCCGCCTCACTGACCCATCACGCTCCTCCTTAGGCGATCATTAATGGTTGATAAAAACGAAGAGACAAACAAGCATTCCCTCATATCATTAAAAACGAAAAACTGTTTTTTTGTCATATTTATGTTTAAGCTTGACAAAGTTAAATGTTGGGCATAAAGTTGGCCATTACTCATTCGGAGAGGGTCAAGTCAAGTAATGCCAGGTAATAAATGAAGGGGAAAATATTAGGTAATTTTATTAGACTAAAAGCTTTCACAAGCGACTTGAAAATATATTTATTCATTGCTATTTCAATATTTGAAATGCCAAATAGAGTGCTAGTTCCTAATCTACTACAACCATTGATGGCTTATTAAAAATTAATCCCCTTATCTCTATATAATTAATTTAAACTGCAAAAATTTAGCTTGTGTTGCTAATAAATGAAAATCGCTGAAATTATAGAAATAGGTAATTAATTTGAACAAGCATATTTCTTAATTGACTTAACACTCGGATGAATTGAAATACCAATCTGTATCCGTGCGCAACACTTCGTATACGTAACTTGACCCTAATCGATATTTCGCATTTGTTTTTAAAATCATTTGAGTCATACCTGCAAAGAGAGAGAGAACAGAAAAAACAGAAATTAATCAAAGGCTTTCAAAGGTTTCGTTTAGGGGATGGATGTTGAGAGTGCCACGCACTTTGCTAATTAACCAACTGAGCGATGTAGCCCCACATATATCCTTACACAATCCAAACTACCCCGACAAACCTCTTTGACTCTTTCGGATTCGGATTGTGCCCATTACGTCAAGCTGCCAAAATGCCAAAATCTGTACATTTAGGAGAGTTTTGCAACATTCTTGGCCGCCAATCCAAATGATATGCAAATGAAAATTGACCAATTGACCAGATGCCAGATGTTGTAGCTGCCGTTCGTCCAGCTCACCGCATTTCCATTTAGCTTGGTTTTGGCATCAAAGATGCAAACAGTCGATGCTGATTCAGATGCAGATTCAGTTGCAGATGCAGATGCAGATGCAGATGGAGCTGAAGATGAGCTGCTACTGCTACTTTGCACTCTAATGGCTGGACAGGATTAGGCCAGTCGAGTGTCTGAGCTGGCAAATTGTAATTGATTCGTTGCCCTGAGATCTGTCAAACCTGTCCCTAAAATTCCCATCTCATCCCATCAGTTGCTGGCTGTGGGACAATTTAATTAAGAATTTTGTGTCTTGGCCGCACAAGTCATAAATGTTTTATATTTTTAAATGACGTGCCTCTCACCTGCTCGGTGGTTGCCCGAATACTTTTATAATACAGGTTGGAATAATATCTTTTGTTGATTCTCATCAAGCTTATTATAAATATTTGAGTTAAAATAAAGGTAATCCTTTTCATTGACTTTTTTTTTAATTGATTGTAAATTATGTGTTAAAAGGTCACAAAACATTTTAAATCTTTTAATTCAATTTGGATGACAGCTTAATTAACTCATTTATAATTTAACGTATAATAATTACTAAAAATTTTATTGGTTTACTCAATCAAATTACTCAATTGCTGTTATTTAAAGAGTATTTTTAGCAAAATGATTAAATAGTTAAATTATAAGCCAGGTAATCCTTTGTGAAAATAATAAATACAAAGAAAAATTGTTATACAACTACGAGTCCGAACTTAAGTTGGCTTTCTTAAAGAGCATTCAATTTTTCGATGGCTTTCCCAAAATCTTTACCTACATTAAAGGCTGCCTTACCCTTTGGATACCTGGGGAATTATCAGAGGTGGGGCGGTGGGCGGTTGATTGTTTGGGTGGGCGTGGCTGAGGGAGACATTATGAAAAGACGTCACCTGCCTGGGGGACATTGTGCCTGATTGAGTTCCGTTCTCCATTCTGTACTCGACTCTGTTGGCTGGGGGCTCTTTCTGGGAGCTTTGCATATTTAATTAAAATTGTAATTGATTTTGTGTTATGCACGAAATTGTGGGCCAAATGCGTCTGTTTTTAATTTTATGCCGTTGTGGCCCAGACCCGACCAGCCCCGACCCGATGTCCCAATGCGCCTCATAATTTTTCAGCTTGCTGGCACAGATTTGTTCTTTCTTTCCTTTTCGTTCGGCTTTTATAATTTGACTTCAAGCCCACAAAATAGAAACAAAATTTCATGGCAATCTCAGGTGAGATTGGCCTGGTTGCGGACTGCTAATGGTGGCCAACAGGAAAAATAAAACGGAAAGGGGTGGAAAATCGGAGGAAGGCAATTTCTTTTCTTTTCTATTTTTTTTTTTGTACAAGTATATTACGTCAAAGTTGTTTTGCATATGGATGAAAATGTATGTAATCGCTTTCCTTCTGCCAAAGCTAAAGCCAAAGCCGAAACGAAATGCTGCAGCTTAGCCGTCTGATATTGATTTTGCGAGACTGAAAAATTTACTTTCATTCTCGGATATTACTCATACGCCACCAGGGCCCACGCCAAAACTCCTTTTGCAACAGCAGCAGCCGACGCTTTCGTTGGTGGAAATCAATTTTCATGTCGCCTGTCAAAAGCAGGTTTTCCCATTGTGCTTGTGTTTGTTTGCGTGGGATGGATCGAGGGGGAGTGCCGGGTTAGTGAGAGGAGAAAATCGAAAGGGGGTTTGTGCAAAAATAGCAGCCAAACTGCTCTTTTTTTCGGCCCTATTTTTTCGTAGCTTTTTTCGGTTTATTTTTGTCACGTCACGATTTGTGAGTTTTCCACTCGATTCCATTTCGCTTATTAATTATTGAAAGGAAAGGATTCCGGGCCGTGCCCAATTGGCCCAGTAAATAAGAATCGCAGAAAACGTTGTTCGTTTTGGTTGTATTTTTGCGCCCGCACTAAAAGTAATTAGTTTAGCCATAAGTTCTGCTAATTAAACCATTAAAACATAATTCGATTTTATCCATTAACAACAAAGACAAACAAATGTTTCACACGAAACACACCAAAATGGGCAAAACCTATCTACAATCACTGACCTTTGCCTGAAAATTCGCCCCGATGCATGGAAACAACTAAATAAAAAAAAAGAACAACTAAAATAAAATACACGAAAAATAACAGCATCGAAATCATAGATATTTATATTTTACAATATGTGTTGCAAAACTAGAAGGGCATCGACAAGAGCACCAACAAAATGCAAACAAAAGCTAACAACATGGACATTATCAACAGATTTGGTTTTCGGTTTCTCGATATGATAAATTGTAAGCCAAAAATGAGCAACCAACATGTTGATTTTTGGGTGATTTTTTGGTACCTTTAGCAGTAAATTGTTTTCCAAATCGAAGGTTGACATTGTTTTTATTTCGTCACTTTCTGGTGTTAGTTTTTGGGTTTATTTTTGATTTGGCTTATATGTGCGGGTGTGCCAAATGGTTTTGTGAGTGGTTTCAAACAAAGGCTTAAGCAACGCACACGAAAGTTATCACAGATACCAAAGAAGTCTCCTTAACTTTTAAAAAATAATATTGAAAAAAGGATTATAAAGGAATAACAAAGAACACAACCTTTAATTATTCCTTTTCATTATTTTAAAATATATTTCTAGAAATTACCGTACAACAGCGAACTGTTTGTGAAGTAACTTGATTTAAATGAATCACTGCAAGTAAAACCAGAAACTCCAATCCCATATAAGTTTATTAAGCCATAAAAAATTCTTGCAACTCCCACACGCACAAGCTGGAAATGAACTGCAATTTTTTTTTTGGTTTGCAGGAAATGAAAGTCACTTTAAGTTCGCGAATGAGTATGTACGTACATCTGTACGAACATACACCGAAAAACCCAACGATGTGAAATAATTTATTTAATGCGACATTACTTTTGCCACCAAATAAAGACAACGGCAAACGGCAGCCATAACAATAATAATAATAAACCCAGGCCATTTACGGCCAGCCTCCATTTATATAACTCTGCATGCGGGCAAAACCAATTGAACGAGATTACGACTGCCCGAGAGTTGTAATGCTTAGATCCGATCCGATTCAGCCCCAACCCGATGGCATGGTATTTTTTCCACGATCCGTGAACGCAGGAAGAGTTTTGGCCCCGGGCCTCGACCACAATTCAAGATCTCTGACTCCGGGCCCCGACTGGGCCTTTTTTTTTTTTAATGCCAAGCCAAGAAACAATAACAACCAGAGCAGTTCGCTGGCTCCACTCATTTGTTTTAATTTTTGCGCTCGTAAATCGAAATGAAAACGAAACGAAATGGAGAGCTGAGAGCTCAGTGCTCAGAGCTCGGAGAGAATGAAACCGGTTGAGCCGTGGCCAAGTCAGACCCATAAGCCAAGCCAGGCAAACAATTCAAGTTGCCAACCAACTACAGTAGAACTTTCCTAATCCAAACTAAAGCATTTCTTACGAGTGTTTAGCTTAAGGAAAATTAGGTTGTTATTTTATATACGACAGGTTTCGCACCACATTAAACGCGTTTCTAAACTTGTAAACTTTATGGAATCCATTTGAAGATATGATAGAAAAAATATTGATTATAAATTTCATTTTTAAATTATATTACTTTTCCGTATTTTATACTAATTTGTGATTTAGTCTCTACGATTCTTAAATTTCTTCATTTCTTGACTATACAATTTTTATGTGTCTCCACTGTTACTCGATCCATAAAGTCTAAACCAGTGACCGGAGATACAGATAAAGATCAACTCCAACGCTGTGGCAGACAGCTAGCAACAACTGCAACAACAGCGGCGGACACGTTTTGTGGCACAGCCGGTAAAACAAAAACAAAGCCAAAACCAAAGGCCTCAGATACAAGTAATACAAAAAGGAAAAAAATAACGAGAAAAAAAGTAGAAGTAGATTGGCAGCAAAAGCTGAAACCAAAAACCTGAAATTGTAACGCAATCAATGCGAAAAGGGGGCGCCGCCACGCCCCCATCGCCCAATCGTGCTGAAAATGAAAATCAACACAGCTGGCCTCTTGCATTTTCAGTGGCGTGGCTCGAGAGACCGAAAAAGGGGGGTAGGTAACTTAGGGGACACGCGGTCAATGGGGGGTTGGGCCAGCAGTCAGTTATAAGTTGCAGCGGGTTTTCTATCTTCTTATTTTTTCTCATTTTCCAGTAACGTTTTGCTTTTTGTTAGATTACCACACGCAGTCAGCGGATAACATTTTATTCACACTCCACAGATGGCCAAGAGTGGGGGTTACAGAGGGGTGGTGGCTTAGGGGCTGGAGAGGGAGTGGGTTAGGGAGGTGGCAGTGGTGGTTGCAACTGCCGATGTGTCGGAAGTTGTCAAAGCTTGGCCAGCCAAAGCGGCGATGGCAACGGCGACACGTAATTTCGCATGAAAACGCTTTTTATGTGGTCAACTCTCTTTGATCGGAGAAATCGGAGGTGTGAAAAGGAGCCACGGGGTTCCGGCCAAGGAAGTGTCAGTTGAAGGAGTCTTGAAGTGAAATTAGACACTTGACAATGCATTTAAACTTTTAATTGATTTGGAAAGGAGTGCACAGAAAACTGGTACTTTAATAACCCCCTAAAGTATATTATACGTTCTAAAAAAAACATGTACTACCAAGTTTATACTATTTCCAAATAGGTAATAATAAAACAAAAATAAAAATATAATTTGTTTATGTACTATAAAATACTAGCTATAACCTCAACAGTATTACGACTTTTGCGAGCCTAGATTATTGCATGCATGTGCATATTTCACGATTTTGCCTCTAGGCACTATTTTTAACAATCTTAACCGGAATTCTTGGTTTATAATCAATGGCCATAACCTGTTGTTAAGTGTAGTAAAATAAAAGTATAAAAGGAACCTTTTGGAGTAGAAACATTAAAAAATGTATGGACGTTTGAGGTATTTAAATATGTTAATATATTCATATAATAGCCTTTACACAATATTCCAATATTTAGTTTAAAAAAAAAAGCCACCTTCGCTGGTCAACTTCAAAAGCGAAACACTTCATCGAAACACATTTCTTATCCATTTTTTTTGTTCATTTAAGAAACCCTCCTTCCATAAAAAAGGCAGCAGAAAATGGGATTCGACTTGGCGAAAGGAGCCACACCGCAAAAAAATATAAAAAACAAACAGACATTGCCCACTTTTGTGGACCCT
This sequence comes from Drosophila setifemur, assembly GCA_021224005.1. Classification (NCBI taxonomy): domain Eukaryota; kingdom Metazoa; phylum Arthropoda; class Insecta; order Diptera; family Drosophilidae; genus Drosophila; species Drosophila setifemur. The sequence goes on along the minus strand of JAJJHY010008598.1, from coordinate 23,252,620 downwards.
GCTTTGTACGTGTGTGTGTGTGAGTGTGTATCTGTGTGCGTTGGGTTGTTTCTGTGCGCGTGTGCTTTTCACGCTAGGCCGAGTTTTTTGGCAATTTTTTTTGTTTTTTGTATATTATTTTTTCCAGCCGTGATGCTTTTGTTTTGTTTTTCGTTTGCCATTTACGAATTTCTTTGTTTATGGCCGCAACACGTGTTTTCATTTCAATACACACGCAAAGGCAGTCAGTCAGTCAGTTGGTAATGGGAAAAGGGGGCGGAGGCAAAAGGCGACGGGAGGGAAAACCGGTGGGTGGCGGAGCTGGAGAAGTTTTATGCCTATGTTAATGAAATGGTAATGGTCTTTGCCTATGGGAAGCCCTCTCCCACAGCCTCTCTCTCTTGCTGAGTTACTCCCAGATCCCAGATAATTAACGCTAAGCCACCGGACAATTGTCATTGCTCTCAGGCTGACCAGCAAGCGAAGGTCATTGACTGTTTAAACGTAGAATTGTTTACAGATGCAGACGAGGGTCTCAAGTGGCCGGTCTCCAAGTCTCAAGTCCCCAACGCCTATCGCCGCAGAGGCATCAAATTTTGATTACCAGTGCGTAACATTAATCTCTTCCGTAGAAAGAAGGCAACGACGCTAGGAAATTAAGCAAATAAATAAAACTTGAGTGGAATCTACGATTGTTTTGCAAAAAGTTTTATGTTCCCAAAAATAAACCAAGAATTACTGGACTGGCATCTATTTAAATGAGATTTCAAGATATAGAAAGCCCAATTGGTCATCGCTTTTGCATGATTCTATCAACAAATTTTAAAATAAATGGTAATTGGCAATAAAAACTTTAATATTACTGTAACATATTTTCTAAGAAAATAAAAATTTAAATATTGACAATAAAAATATAAAAAGTTATAAATTTTCTTCTCTTCAAATATATGTGTATAGTATATGTTAAACTTCCTCGCAATTTAACCATCAATCTCATTTGAAACTAAATTTAAGTGTTACTGATTAGAGAAGCCACAATTTCGCCACTGACCAAGTGAAGTTTTTTGGCCTTCACTTTCACGAGAAAATTCCAAAAAAAAAACAAAAACGTACGAAAAGCGTTCGGCTATCCTGGACCAAGCAAAAAATGAAACAAGTTAGTTGCCAACTATCTCAACTGGAGACTGAAATGATGTGGCAATTATGTGAAAGTGAAACCCACTAGAGGATGTTGCATCCGCACCGCTGTTGAATTTCTGTTATTTAAATTACCAAAAGCCAGATTTTAGCAGAGTGAAAATGAAATACTTGCAGGCATTCCAGCACCTGCTAGAAAATTGTCAAGTGTCTGCCAATTTTGAATTGGACCCGAACTAATTGCATTTAGCATTTGCCATTGCCTTTTGACACATTTTGGCCAGTTGTCAGTTGGCCGCAAGTTTTCGTTGTACCAGTTGGCCAAATCATTTGATTTTAGGCAATATTCATTCCGTTGTGCCAATGAGGCAAGCGTTCAATAAAAATTTATTTCGCACTCGGCGAGTGAGAGGCCGGCCTGCAGGCCTCTCATAAATCCAATTCCGTTCAAGCGAAACAAATAAGACAAAATTCAAAATCCACTGAAAACGAAAAGCAACAATCCACCGGAGCTCTGTGGGTCTGGGTCTGATTTCGCCTTAGCCCAAGTTCTTTGTTTTGATTTTTTTCGGAGCGTGTGCTTCGATTTTGAAGGGAAACGCTTAGCTTCAGCATCAGCTTAGCACTGAAAACTGGTTCCCTCGGCTGCTCTACTCTGGTCTGGTCTTTGTGCATTTTTAGGTTTCATAGATCTGGGGTGGGGTAGATCTGGTAAGCAGATTTTTTTCCTACTCCTCTTGGCCAGGTCTTTGGTATCTGTTTCTGTATCTGACACAGTTGAGTGGCGGGTATTGCATAATGCCCGAAAAGAAGATTTCAATTATGATTAGGCCATGGTTAAGTGACTCGATAGATTTCCCACGAAGCCGAGAGAGAGATTTAATTTAATGGCAAATTGCTGAATATTCTCGATTTTGATGGATGTTTAAAGTGTCTTTCGATTGACTTTTCATCATTTGTTATGGCAGAACAGTCATTTTAATGGTTTCGCTTGTTTCAATTCATGTTAGCAGAGAATATTCTTTATCTGAAAACTGAATACAATGGGATTACTTGGAGATTTATTAATAACAAAAAACGGTTCTGGTTTGACATCAAATTATTGATTATTAATTACTTTTTGACAATATTTTCACAGTTCTTCTAAAGTTTTTAAAGTCTTTAAAAAAATATATGCACACTTTCCCACAGACATTTTTCAATGCCAAATTATTGAATTTACATAAAAACCTTCGAGAAAAGGTGAAACATTTCCAAATAAGATACACATCTTAATACGGATAAGACGACAACTCCGCACGTATTTCTTTTTCTTAAACTGATGCCGGAAACTTTACAAAAACAAACCGCGAATAAACCCAACCAGCAGCAGCCCCGGGTTTGTCACTTATTTATGCATCCGGTCGCCAGAAAAATATATACAAGAAATACAAAAAAAGATAAACATATGATGTATACTGCCATGACAAGATAATATGTCTGAGCTGTGATTTTCTCAACATGAGCTGCATAAATGTTTAGCGGCAATGTCAAAGTTAAAGTGAATCTTGCATAAATATTTACTTACAATTTGCGTCGATGGCAAAAGTTGTAACGAATAAATATTATAGATAGAAAGAAAATTAGAGAAGGTGAATGTTGAGGGTATTACTTGGCAGCTGAACTTTCCTAGGCAAAGCAATTATTTGAACTCTGCAGCAATTTCCAACTCCCAAAGCAATCACAGATTAAACCATTTTCTCTGCACTTTTCTTGGAATTTTACAGCCATAATTATCTGAGAATTCTCCCACTGTATACAAATTTATGGAGATAAAGACTGGCATCAACCGCAGAGTGCGCAGAGGAAAAATAAATAAGGTGGAAAACGAACGGGGCATTTTCCAACTGTCATGCAAATCGACACGACATGAAGGCGGGCAAAAGTTGATCTATCTCATAGATACATTTCCCATACAAAGCATTTCATATTGGCTTACAAGATCTGGCATTTGTGTGGCTTTTGGCATTGCATGTTTCACAATTTTACGGCTGTTTAGATACTCAAATTGTTCAAATTCTGCACAAAGACGTTTTTTTTTTTTTTTGGTTTGGACTGCCTACTTTTGCCGTTGTTTACCGAAGAAAAAAATATAGTTCTGACGGTTTAAGAATGGCAAAAAAAAATAAAAATACAGAGACGAAACAGTCCCCTCTGGTTTCGTGATATTTGATTACAAATTATTTGTAAAATGGAAAAAACGCTGCTCAATTTTTGGGTGGCTAGTCGATTTTATTGCATTTGACATGCCAAGCCAACTCTTTTTTGTGGCCAAAAAATAACAAGGATAGTCAACTTTTGGCTGCCAAATTCTATTTGAAAATTTGTTTGTTAATGTCGGTTGTTTTTATTTTTTGCAGATGTTTGCTTTTTTCTTTAAATGGTTTTCTGTCATTGTTACAAACTGATATATATTTCCGTGAATTTAAATAAAACAATTTCAAATAGGAAACTGTCTTAAAACTCCATGACCTAATAGTTCTTTAAAGTAAAATAACTTTTCCAACTCGATGCATTTCAACACAACATTTTTCTTCAAAAATCCCCTGTCAATGGAAGATTTTAACTCGAAAGTGTGCGAACTGAAATGAAATTTATCATCATCAAAATAATTGCGTCCATGCATAGCGCATATAGGCGGCTGCCATCAAATAGCAAAAAATAAAATATATTTGAAAGCGCAGCAGAGCAGCCTTGATGCCTTGAACGGTATACAGAAAAAGGTTATTTACAAAAAATATATATACGTTTATGACAAAATAAATTGCCATAAAATTTGTAGCTATTGCATGGCTTTTAGTGCGATCGCCGCGAAAGCCAAATCAGAGACCAATGCTCAATATCGCAACAAAACAAAACAAAAACAAACCGAACAAAATATATCAGAGGGTGTAGGTGACAAATCGCATTGGCACCAAAATGGAAAACTATGCTGCCAAAAATTAAAAATTTAAATACGTACCATAAATAATGTTCAGCGATCGACTGACTAGGGGGCAAGCAACTTGGTCGGGCATTCAAGAGACAAAATAAATAGAATAGATTTCGTTTTCGATTTCTACTCATGTGCATATTGAAGCGATCGGATCGCCATGACAACCGCAGAGGTGGGGGCATATCAAAAGCTATACTCGTACCTCGGAAACCGGTCTTGGAAATTGAGATATTTAAAGCGTAATTATAAGTTTTCTCCTCCGACACTCTAGAATCCAATGCATTCGAAGGGGGTCAAAGTATGGCCGCAAATGCCTAACGAAGCACATCCAGATGCCATAATAATGCCCCCATCCAATCACCTCCGCAGTCGTCTCAGAAATGCCAATCAATTGATTTCATTGTCTTCAATTTATAACCTATCGATAATATAAATTCCTTCAGTCAGCCAGAAAGCAGCAGCAACAGCAGCCGACGAACCCGCTGTGACTTATGATAAATATATACAATATATACATATAGAGATAAATTTGTGCGCAATGTGGATGTATAAACTTGAAATATATTTGTGCGCACTAATGTAACCGATAGATACGCATGCCAATAATCAGATACTGTCAAAGCACATACATCAAACTCAGATATACTTGTGCATATCTGTACGGTCTTGTGTATGTGTTGTTTGCTCTTGACATTAATTATTTCAAATTGTTTTGTCACAGTTACCATTCGAAGGGGTAGCAGGAAATGGAGAGACAACCATTCCACCGGGTTTGGGTGTATCTATTTTTTTTTACTGCAAATTGGTTTCGAGGGTCATATAGATGGCACAATAAAAAGTTCAGTTCTGATAAATATGTTAGTTTGAAGGGAATGGTATAAGAGATAAATCATTATTAAAAATGGAATTCACTTTACAAATAAAAACAGTTCTTGAAAATGTAAGCTAGAAGCTAAATGTATATAATGAATAAACTCTCAAGATTTCTATCATAAAATATTGGTCAAAATAAATGGCTTTATTTGATCAAAAACTTGTTGTATCAAAGCCACGCCTAAAGCCACTTGGGAGCGAATATAATGAAAAAAAAAAACCATTTCCCATTCAAGTCAAAAAACTTTTTACCACCCAAGGAAACTTTTGCCCGGAGACGCGATCCAAACTTGACTTTTATAAGAAAGATTTTTATGGCTCGACTTGCTCAGCTACTGGCAGCTAATTTTAAGTAATTGTTCGCTGTAACCCCTAACCAGGCTAACAAAAAAGAGCCCAGCTCCTCCATCGGGGGGAGGGCACACGCCCCCACAAGAGACTCGAGTCGAGAGCTCGGTCGCACTTTAATTGGCATATCAGGCCATGGGTAGCAAACAATTTTGTATTTTTTATAACCATTTTGTTAGGCCAGCAACTTGCCGCCGCCGGTCGACCAGCTTTCTTGTGGCCCAACAATGAACTCCCTGGCCAACAATGGCGAAAAATTTACAACAATTGTAGTTGGCTGAGGTTAATGAACTAAATGCGCAATGGGCCAAACTTATTTACAAGCTAGCCGGCCTGGCCACACGAAAAAGCCACTCTTAATGAGACGCTCATTACTCGTTTTCGCTGGGAGTTATGCGGGGGAATTGCCGCAAGATTGATAGAAATAGTGGGGGAATCTCCGCGGACTTTCGATGGCTTTATTTAGTTCGGCGTGGGCATTACATTACATTTTTTTTTATGACTCCCAATTCGATTTGGTGGCCGTTTATTTTATTTCTTCATTCTGTAATATTCTTAATTGACATTCATTGGAAAGTTGGATTGCTTCCGATTTAGAGCTACAATTTTTGTATTGTGGTGCACCAAAAAAAAGAAACACAAAAACAAAATAAAACATGAAATAATATCACTCTCTCTTTTTGCCAAAACCAATATTATTAATTCACACATTCCTGCCGCAGACGGCAAAAATTCACAACATAAATAAAAATATTTCATACATAAAAATCCTTGTTCAATTTGTTTTGGCACATCACTGAACAAAATAAACCATTGCAAATATCTTGTCGCTAAATTCGTTTTTACAAATTCCTCAAAAACATTTAACAAAATTGACGGCGACAAGTGGGCCGCGAAATGTTGTGAGATTGACCCAGTTCGATATAAAATTAAATCTTTGAGAGGGCGATTGGAAATGGAAATTGATTGTAATTGATTAAGAAATGTGGGACGATGCTTTTTCGTATAATTGGAATGCGTCCAGCTTAAAGGTGTAATTAAGAATTAAGCTCATGGGAAACTGACTTCGGCATTAAATCAGTAAAATGTTTACTTTATTCTCTTGGAAAGCACATTCATATTTAAGCTCATGCCATAATGTAAATTTCGTTTTCACTTGGTTTCGCCTTTCTTGTGTCGGCGCTAAAAATCTTGAGAATGTCATGCTTGGAATTTTTTGAAATGTTTCATTTCAAAGAGAAAGGCTGCCTTCGTATGTGCATAATTTAATGCGGCCCTGCACTTGAGAAAATGCAATTTCCCCCCCCCATTCATATGGCGAATAACAAACGAAAGAGTTTTTCCATATATACATCTTACACATATATATTTTCCGCCATGTATACCCTCTTCTTATTTGTAGCCATTTGTATATAAGCTGCCGTCTTACACATAAAAACGCATTTACATATGAACCTCTTGGATCAGCATTTTCTAAGAACGAAATTGAGTGCGGACTTGTGATGCATAAATCGGGGGGAATATAGCGAAATGTGTGGATATGGCTTACGTGTGTGTGCATTTGCCGAGTAAATGGCAAAAGGAGTAAACAAAAACAAATAAATAAATTTGAGTGGCATCTAATGATATCCTCGATCCGAAAGGTTGAGTAAAAATCAAATGGAATTGTGTATAAATAAACAGAAGTAAATTATCGTATTCGATTGCAAAGACCGAAAATGATTTATGGCCAAGAAACACTAAAGGGAAGTTCACTTTCAACATGTGTTCACTGTTCCATCAAATCACATGCAGCTCATTAGACATTAAAATGTTGATAGCAAAAAACAAACAATTTATCGTTATGCGGCTTCAAATGTGTACAGAAAAGCTTTCCATCTATCTATGTATCTGTATCTGAATCTCTAATCTTGGGCAAAGTATTTGCGCACTATTCGACTAGAGAGCTTTCCACATTTGAGTTGTTCGGGCTGGCATTTCAATTAAACTGCAAAAACACACGCAGTTTGAACTCAAGCCCCCCCCCCATTCCCATCCTTTTACTGGCAATTCGTGCAAATAATTGAAATGCACCCACAAATGGGTTTGGGTGTGGGTATGGGAGGGGTTGTAAAAAATGCTCAAAAGTTGCCGACCGTATATAGGAAAATGCGATGGCAGCTGCTTGACAGTAAAAGCAGACTTGCAACTTTTACAATTTTATCCGCAGCAAAAAAAAATCTAGAAAAAATCATGTGTGCATTCATTCACTCAACTGGCATTCAGAGCCGAGTTTTCATTCAAAATTTGATGTGGAATCCAAGCTGGAAGCAGATGTTTCACCAAATATCATGTTACATACATGCTGACAAACTTCTACCAGGGACTCGGTTAAATAATGAGAGTTAACTGCAAAATCCAGCACTCAAAACACATCACAATCCGCCAAATATATTCCAAGTATTTGCACTTCAAAAAAAAAACACACTCTCCAAAAATATATATGGCTAAAGTCAAGGAACTTTAAGCTGCTTTTTGCCCTGGCAACTTTTACCAGCATATTTTTTTTTGGTTTACTTTTTTTCGATTGTCTATTTTTCTTATTTTCATTTCGGCTTGTCATGCTCAATCTAAATGAGAGATGAGTTGTCCATTTGTCCGTTTTCTGGCTGGTGGTCAATTTGTTGCGGCCTTTTCAAAAAGCGAACATGCGAGAACAATTGAATCGAGACTTACAGTTACAGTTATAACTGCCGACGCACTGCGTGTGGGTAGAGAGATAGATACATAAATGCGGTGGCCGGTTAATGAGTTTGTGTGAATGTATCCACTGGAACCCATTTAAAATTAGCACAAACTTGGCTTGCAATGAGGTTTGGTTGGTAGTAAGTGAATGGGGCATTGTTTAGAAATGTACAAATGACCTTTGCGTGAAAGGTTTATCAGTAGTGAGAGTTGGTTATTAGTTAAAAAGGTTTATTAAACCATTGTATGCTCTTAATAGAAAATAAAATTAAGACAGGTTTAAGTAACACGTAGTGAAAAATAAAATTAAGACAAGTTTAAGTAACATGTTAAAAAATATTATTATTATTCCACTAAAAATTTATTTATTGAAAAACGCAATATTTAAAGATTTATACAAAATGTATGCCCCTTTTCTTTGTTTAAAAATACCAATAATTCAATAGCTATTTATTAAACTTTATTTAAATGTATAGATAGTTTTCAAAGTTTACTGCCAAAAAAGAGTTACTTAAAGCAATTGAAAAACGTCATTGTTACTTTCAAAGTTCATTGGCTTTTGCAAAATATGTTTAACTAAAATATTGACAAATAATTTCTTAAAATGCCATTCAATTTGAACGATAAATATTATCGAAAGCGAGACGAATTGGGAAATCCCCTTAAAGAAATCCGCAAGATTTAATCAACTTAAGTAAGTAGGCAAAGAGAGCGCTCAGATACGCAGTTAAATAAATCTCGTATGTGGGCGGTGTACCACTATCGTGCTGTGGTGGTGCTGGTGGTGGTGCTTTTGGTGGTGCTGCTGCTGCTACCTTAATAAGAACAGCCATTGTAGCTGTCACTCAAATGCCCCGGCGCACAGCAGACACAAATCTCTGGGAGAAGACTTATGAATAATCACTCGGCGGCAGTAGGGTAAAAACTTGGCAAAAGTGCGAGCACAAAATAAAAGAATAAGAAAACCAAAAAAGAAAAATCCATTTCAAATGCGCACAAAACAAAAAAAATAAAAAAATAAACCAGTGAGAGAGGAAAGTGTCTTTTTGGTAACATCTCAATAAGGCAGGGAAATGGAGGGAAGAAAGCGTGAAAGGGTTGGGGCAGGCTGAAATAATGCTCACTTGTTCGCTCACTGCAAGATTGAGATTTTAATTTCAAATTCATGTGGCATTTGTCAGATACTCTGATACTTTTACACCGCAACGAAAAATAATAAAAAAGTTTTGCCTTAAGTTGTGATACCTCAACCTGAGCACTTAAATCGATTCTATCCGAGCAGCTCAAGTGGGAAGGAAGGTCGGCCAAGTTACCTGCCGACCACGTATGTCAGCTTATTTCGAGATAAAGATACAAATTACAAGTCAGGGGGAGTGTCAGGGGGGGGGTTGGAGGTTCGTTCGTCTCGATTAATATGCAAGCAGTGCAGCAAATAAAATAAATATAATTGCTGTCTGATTCTTATTTGGGCGACTGTCTGTTGCATATAAAGCAAATAAAATGATCGACTTGGGGCTTGACTAATTAAGGCGGAACTTGAGCGTGGCTCAGCCTCAATGTCAGCCACAGTGCGGTGCGAAAGTATATGACTTAAGCGATTAGCATAATCGCAGATCAGAAATCATATTTATAGACTATAATTTCAAGGTTTATTAGGTGACGTATTTTGAAATCAATTTAAGGTTGACAATCATCACATTTTATTTAGTTTAATCTTTGTAGTTACCAAACTAAATTACTTTCAGAACTATTTATAAAGCTAATTTGGTACTGGAAACAAAATGTGTAAATATATCCTAAGTTATTTATTGCTAGGAGACCCACTGTACGACCCTTGCTCATCTTCAATTCACAGTCATTTGGGCAACAAACTGAGCGTAAGAAGCCCAAAATAATTAAGTTAACAATTTGGCTAATTACGCTTGCACTAAACTAAATGCATTTGAAGCAACGCACAATTAACCGAAAACAAAAAGAACTCGAAGAAGGCAAGAGCCAAGAATTTGAATATTTTTCAATGCCTCAAATTACAGTGAACGCTGCCGCGCAAGGCATCACAGGCGGATAATGTCGAGGAAAAATATTTTCCTGCTCGGGAAAACAAAGTGGACAGAAATTAGATGAACTGAGGATCTCTGGTTCTCGGTTCTCGGTTCTCCTGCTATTTGTTTGGCCTGTCAGTGTGTCAAGCCGAAAATGTGGCGACAATGTCTGTTTATTTAGCACGTTCTTTGGCTTCTCGTCTCCCTCGAATCCACTCGCTCATCGGCTCATCTCATCTGGTGCAAGTTCAGTCAGTCAGTCAGTCAGCCAGCCAGCCAGCAAAGTTCTTTTTTCCTGGTAACATTTTTTTGTTTTTTTTTTTTGGTATTTATAAATGAAACACGCCTTTGTTGTCATTTATTACTGTCACTTTAAATCCAATCAACGCTTTGTCTATGCTCCGCCATCGATGAGCGATTTTTCCTTGGCTTTTCTGTTTTTCTGTTCCCTTAGTTTTTCCTGCTCATGTTGCTTCGATTTTTGGCTTTAGTTTTCGTTCTGCGTCAAGTGTCATGAGGATAATTTTAAATTTCATAATCTTTTTTCGGCGATTTTCGCTGCGTAAAAATAGCCTGTATATATTTTAAGTAATTCGATACTGTCAAGTCTTGCATAATTGTTTGTTCTGGTTGATTTACGAGATACCTAATGAGTATTATATATTTCTCGTTTGTGTAATTGTTATATGGATAAATCTCTTAAGGTAAAAGCTGACTATGTTTAAATAATTTCAGAATTCCTTGAGATTATTATACCGCAACCCTTTTATTATTACCTCTCTGCCACAGTGGTATATGCATTATTTCTCACATTTTCTGTAGTTTCTAGAGCAAGAAAAAGTTTGGCACATGCCAAAGAAATAATTATGAAATAATAAATAAAATGCTAATTGGTAAGGCAAACACAAAAGCAGAGGAAAACAAAAACTTTAAACGCTTAATTGCCTGGCGCCAGACGATCGTTATTTAATATTAAAAAGTAAAGCAAGTTCCAATGAAGTTCAGGAAATCAAATGTCGGATAATTTTTAACCTCAATATTTTACTTCTGGCCCCGGGGTTCCCCTAAAAACTTTTTAATCTCCCTTTTAAGGCACGAAATGGTTCATTACAAACGTCACTTCGGGCTAAGGCAGGGCATTAATAATTCCAACGAAGCCTCAGTCATTTATTACCAAGCACCGGAAAATTTGATAACAATTGCAAATTTACAAAGCACGACAATGGCTCATAATGAAAAATTATTATGGTCATTTGTACTGAAGGACATGTCCTTATTTTAATTTATTCTTAAGAGGAAAATATTAATATTACTTAAATGGGTTTTCATCGCTTAAATTTTTAAATTGTTTTTAAAAGTTTAAAATGCCCCTACAAACATATTTGAGTCGTTGCTGCATAAATATTATTTAATATCTAAATGGATTGAATATGCTTTCTAAATTTATTAAAATATTTTCCATTTCGGACTCCTCTTTTATCATAATCACAATGTTGAATCACCGATTCCCTTAGATTTAATAAAACACTCCCAATTCCCACAGTCCCTTGTCCAGTGTCGCCCAAAATGAATATTAATATGACAACTCACAGCGTAAACCTACCTCGCCCTCAATCTCGTCTAATAAATGAATGCAATTTACGGACAGCAACTTATAAAAATTATAGGTTGGCACATTTCCCGACGACTGAGACTCAACTTCAAGCTGAGTGCCTGATGAAAAATTTAAAAACAAGCAAAGAGCAAAACAATTTTCATAAATATGCCACTGAGGCAAAACTTGGGCGAAGGCTGTGATAAAAAAAAGAGAGTAAAACCTCAAAGCGCATTAACGCCTTTAATGGCCTTGAGACAGGCAGAGTTCTTTCTTTGAGGGGGTGAATTAAACGGGTTGCACAGAGAAAAATATATGTATTACATACATAGTGAAATCATAAATGAGCATGGAAGATTTCTTTATTAAAAACTTAATAGACAAACTAATTTAAAAAAAAAAAAAAATGTATGAAAATATCATAATACATTGGTAGGCTTAACTCTTTTAAATTTAATTGAAATATTAAATGTTGTTTTAAAGAGTTCACAATTTTATAATATTTTCTTTTGATAATCAAAAACTAAGCTTTATCTTCAATTTCAAAATATTGTGATGGTATTAATATATATATCTGGACCCGAAACCGAGTTAGAAAACAATTTGTTCCCAACAAATTAGCAACGAGTCTTGTCAAAATATTTTTAAGTGCACCTAAACATTTTTTCCTTAATACAAAAATTTATACTTAAAGAATTCCCACATTGCTTACAGATCTTACAAAATTTCCCAATTTGTTTAACAATTTTGTTTTGAGTGTGGGTAGCAGACACTTACCTTAGATTTGGCACAGCCGCCGCTGCTGCTGCCGCCGCCTGTAGAGGCGGTGGCACATTGTATGGATACGGCAACTTGGCCGCAACCGCCGGATTCTCGAACAGCATTCTCGCACTGTTTTGGGGGTGCTGGTGGTGGTGGTGGTGCAGAATCTGGAGGTGGGTGGTGCTGGTACCACTGGGGGGGTTGAAGTTGCTGTTGGTGTTTATGTTGAAGTTGGAGTTGCCAAAGCCGACGTTGCAGTAAATTTTGCTGGCTTTTTGTTTATCCCAAAACACACGCAGAGAAATCACTTTAATGCGATCGCGCCAAATGCTTTTGTTTGGTTTTGTTTTAAAATTTCTTTCACTTTTTATTTGGCTATCAATTTAATATTTTGTTGTTGACAATTTTTGTATTAAATAACAGCACTGATAATTATTGTTTCTTTCTTTAAGTAATACGCATTTTTTAACACCACGAAATTTGCTGACAAGGTTTCAGATTTTCTAGAAAAATAAACATAATATTATTAGAAAAGTTTAATAAGTAAAAGTATTTTAAGTGAACTTAAGCTACAAATGATTGGCTAAGGGAATCCCAAAGAGTACTTATTATTATTTATCTAAATATTGTTATTTTTTATTTAATACTCAGTAATATTTTTAGTAAGTATAATTTTTAATTACGTATATTAGACTTATATTTATCATATTAATTATTGAATTATTTTTTATTTTATTTGTTTGTTCTATTCAATTTACAGTTTGATTGTTAACGTTTATTTCTGTAATATATTTTTTCATTTCCCATGACTCGTTATCTGTTTTTTTTAAGTTTCTAGTTTAATATTGTGGTTTTAGTTGCCGTTCTTGATTTCTCTCCAATTCCTTTGTTTTTGGTTTTATGCTTTTACTTTCGTTCTTGATTTTTGCTTTCGTCTTTGCTGTTCAGCTGCTCAATGCTGAATTCTCTTTTGGCATTGCCGGCTTTTTCAACACATACATACACATACGCATACGCACACACGCACATAGATACACTCACACACGTGCGTGCTGCTCTCAAAATGGTGATAAAAATTGAGGTTCTTGTTGTTGCTGCTTGGCTGTTGCGGTTTGATAATATTTCACACACGGCTTTTAATTAAAGTCGCATACCGCATGGAGCAACAAAATAGCACTCGAGTTTCTGCCATGCTTCTCTGGCTTTTATAGTTTTTTGGGGGGAACTAGTATTTGCGCCGGTTTTTGTATTAATTTTTCATAAATTAAATCGATTTGCTTGAACAAAAAACAACGCGCAGCAGTCACACTCACAGCATAAATTCATGGCAAAAAAACAAAAAAAAAGACGCACAACAACATTTTCTGCGACGTCATTGAATTCGCCGCAAAAGAATATGCGATGCGAAAGACATGCGAAACGAAAAGTGAAGCAGCTTACAAAAAACTCAGCGTCCCCCACTTGAAGTTGAGTCACTTACACACACACACTTACACACATGCACACGCTCCCACATAGATACCCCCAAAGACCCATACACACTCACTGGCTCGCAAATAAACGACGCGTGACGATATGACGACAGCGATTACACGGAACACTCGCAAAAAGTCGCCAATCCCAAATTCGGAAATCTATCCGCTCAGCACAAGGAATTTTTGTCAACTGACGGACTGGCCAAGGAGCGGCTGAGAAAAGTTTCAGGCTCCAGCGAAGAGATACAGATACTTTCGCCACAGCTCTGCGCTGAAGCTCTCTCGGCGCTTTTCGCTCTCTCCCTCTCTTTCTCTCTCTCTCTCTGCCTTCGTCGCGGTTTTCCCTCTCTCTGCACTTATTTCTCTCTCTCGCAGGACAGCCTGGCTTGGGGCATAAAATCATAAAGAAAAAAAAAATACCCTGGATGCAACATGCGGCCATGTGCATCGTGACTCAGTTAATGACGTACCCCTCCTTGACACTCTCTGCCCCCCCAGTCCTGTATCTGTCCCCCCATCCCATAATCATTTCCGATGTGCAGTTTCCCCAGACAATAGGCCTATATAGCAGACTGAGCCTGCGAACGAGCGTCTTTATAGCGCGCTTTGTTCTCAACATTTACAGTGGTCGCCTTACAGTGGAAAACTGACATATTCGATGGTAGTATTCTAGGATAATTAAATCTTCAGCAAATGCCTTTTAGCATTAAGGGAAATGTGTATAATAAAAAAATCCAAGCATTGCAATACCTTTTTGTGAATTGTAACACAATTTAAGAAAATAGTTTTTAAAATGTTGGTTACTTTGAAATTATAACGGATGCTTAAATAGAAAACATTACCTTTTTAAATAATATTTTTGCAAAACGTTTAATAGAACTCTTTCTGAAATTCTCTTGATAACTTTACCTATTAGAATGATAATCAAAAATGCATTTTAGCATAAATAATAAATCAGTGACGGACTCATAATCTGCTTATTTTATTAACCCTATTCAGCTATTTTTATTTAAAAAGCTTACATGATTTTAAATTGATTTTGTACTAAAATATTTCTTCATAGGAACTAATTTAAAAATATAAATTTCATCTATACAAGTAATTTGTAAGTGTTCATATTTCGAGCTTAAAGATTTATTTTTCGCCTTCGGAAAACCCCATTATGTATAATAAATAATTTCGGAGCAATCACTGTACTTGACTTTCTTTGTTTATCTTATTTTGTTTGCTGCGCTGCGCTCCGCTCTGCTCGTATTTCTTTTAAAGCTCAGCTCAAAGTTGTCGCTTTTTGTGGGTTTTTGATTGCTTAAAGCAAAACAACAAAAAAAAACAAAGAGTAATTTTTTAATTCAGATGTGGGGAAGGATTGTTGTTTCACTCTGATTTATGAGAAATTTGCACATCAAATGTATTTAATTTGCAAAGTGTAAAGTTATCCTCATCTGTTGTTTATTCGATTCAAGCATTCTTAATTTAATTGTCACATTTAAATGTGCCCTGAGGTTTTTCAACTCTTGTCGTGGGTCGAGGAATATTTCTATCATAAAGCTACTTCGGATTTCAGCAATAGCTATTTTAAGATTAATATTTTCTAAGAAAAAATATTATTCTGACATTCCATATTTTTTTCATTTGGCTGTATAAGTAAATATATTTACTCACTCCCCTACGATAATATCCAATTACAGCCACATCATCAGCTTCTCAAAATATTTTCGGTTTCCTTCGAGCGTTTTGACGCCTTTCTTATCGGACTCAACTCATTGGGGAAATATAAAAAAGTCACAGAAACAAAACCGAAACACGAAATGTAATTGATAAAACTGAGCAAGTCGGCAACAACAATAACAACAACAATAACAAACAACCGCAGCTTGTACTTTGATATTGGGTTTTTGTGCTTTGAATATTGAAAGTTGTTCTGTCGCGATTGTAGGGTTTCCTTAACGAACAAATGGGGATTGAACTTGACCTTGTTGTTTTGTATAATATTACTCCAGTTTAATTAAGAAATTGATATTATAAATTCATTTATTTCAATGCACATGTTTATTTTACAGAATATTTATTTGATTCAATTAGCTTCTTGAAATTGGATACCTAATTTATTGAGTTTTTTATATCGTTTAATGTAACATAAATGTTGGTGTGTTTCTTTTTATTTTAATCTCGGGTTTATTGTCGATTATAATTTTGTTAGGCATCGCAAATCGAAATCGATTTATGTTTCAAGATTCATTAGTTAAACATATCATTAGTTAATAAACCATGAAAGTTGATATTAGATATAATGATGCATTTTGTTTATAATCTTAATAGCCATGAAATACATATTTTGTTTAGTCGCTCAAGCCATTGAATCATCAGTACATTGATTTGAAATCTCGAATATACTCGTGCATATGCATAAAGATGCATGAATAGAAAGATTTCAGATCGTATTTTTAATTAATTTGCATGGCTCACAAGCATTGCATTCGAATCTGCTTGTGGATGCGGATTGTTAATTTTGCTTAACAATTTAACACGTAATTTAACTCAGTTGGCGCAGTAGTCATGCAATCCCAGAGAAAACAAAAAACCAAAACACATTTCTTTGTACTTATGAGGGGTAAAATTAAAATTTACTTTTTATGCGCGGCAAACAGAATTTGAACTTTGTTTGTTTTCCATTCACCGATTTCGGTTTCGATTTCGAGCCGAGTCGAGAATTGAGTCAAGACTTGGCTTGATACACAAACGGAAATCAACGACGACGACGACGACAACACGATGACAACGAGTCCACGAATCTCTCCGTTTCGAATCGCTCAACTGGCTGTTGTAACGGTCGCAAGCTAACTGAAAGATTCAGATACAAGCGGTCCCGCGAAGAGCCAGCGAAAAGTTTGCAGCGCTGCTCAGCGTTCTCTCTCTCTCTAGTTCTCTCTATGTGTCTCTCTCCTTCCCTGTTTCTCGATCTCTCTCTCTCTCTGTTTGACGTCTGCGGCAAGCATAATAAAATAAAACAAGTGGTCGAGTTTTCCGACTTTAAGATACCTGGCATTCAGATACTTTTCAGAAAGCATAAGTTTTATCACTTTTATGTAGCATTTAAGTTAGATTGCTATTCATTCTAATTGAATGTTTGATTTTTAAATATAGTTTATCCTTCATGAAAAAAACATAAATTATATAAAAATTGTTAAAACGAAAATATTTAAAACACAATTTAATGAGGTACTAATATTCTGCTATATTTTTATATTATACACAACAAATAGATTGGATACTTGAATTTTGATTACTTTTATCTTAATTTGATGTTAGTTAAAAAGTTTTCATTATATTATCAATTATATTGTAGTATTATTGTAAAGATATTAAAACCCCCTAAAAATTAATTTTATTTGTAATGATTTACAAATTAAGAAAATTTTTAGCGAATCCGGACAGATACCCTGCAGATTTTCAGGGCACCGGGTATATCAAAAACAAAAACTTATGAAAGAGAGAAGAGTGAGAGCGAGATATATCACCATGTGGCATTACTGGCCGATTGACTTTTTCTTTTGTCTCTCGCAGCAACAACCACCCACAACATAAACGCTTGCCCACCAACAAAAACAAACCACAGTGTTTGCTCGCTCTCCCAGAAAGAGAGCTACACTTGAATGCGGCGAGGACAGAGAGAGAGCAGCTTTGTTGTTTTGCGGCGAAGTCGCTCAAAAAACGCCGTTTGGCGAAACAGCGACAAGTTTTGGCGTTTTGTATGGTCGTCCCGCTTGCACTCACGTCCCCTTACTTCCGGTCTTGACTGCTGCTGCTGCTGGGAGTTGTTTTTGTCGTTGGCTCTGTTAATGTTACGTACGGTTCTTGTTACTTTCTGTGGTGTGGATAAAAATGAGCATCGCATGCGAGAGGATTGGATTGCGTTCGCTGCTTATCGGATAAGCCGCTTTCCTAGCGATGGGTAAAGCGCATAAAATGCGGATAAATTGGGGATTTAAATGCGTAATAATGCAATTCAATAAACTTGAATGTTTTGTCGCAAGTTAAATTTAATAAAACAATAAAATGATTTCTTAATATAAGATAAATTGTAATCGTTAAAAAAATAGATAAAATATTAACAAAATAAACATATTTAGGAATTTTAAAACCATTTGGATGACAAATTATAAATTATTACAAATTAAACAACTAAAATGATTAATTTAAAGTCAAAACAAGAACAAACAAAAAAAATTAGTCTAAATTGAAAACATAAACACTTAGTCAGACTAAACACATAAAGATTTAATTTTGGGTCATTGCATTTTAAACACCTCCCAAATTATATTGTTATCAATTGTATTGGCAACTACATTTAATTTTCATAAATTGTAAACAAATTAAAGACTGTGGCTGAATAAATTAAAACCGGTAATGCTGTATTAGTATTACATACATTATTTCTGTCGCCTGTTGCACCCACCTCAATTACCAATTGGCTACACACCCCCGCATATGAAAATTTCCACAAATTAATTTTTTCGCCAAATCGCAGATTCAGACTTGGGTCGCGGCACTCCCAGCTAAAACAAAAACAATAACTTCGACGGCTTATTAGGCGGCCTAAAAACATCAAAGGCAAACTCCCTCCTAAGCAAGTATGTTTTATATTTTTTATTTCTTTATAATTTACAACAAAATCCGCTGCAAGCGCAACGAGTTTTCTGCAGCCGGGCAGCTGATGGCGAAAAGAGTTTTTTTCTGTAATGTTTTGTTTCGCTTTTGTTTTGTTTAGTTCTTTTTTTATTTTTTGTCCGAACACAAGAAACTTGTTTGCAGAGCCCCAGGCAAAAATGAGGAAGAAGGAATATATATAACAATAGCAACAACAGCAGCGGAACGCAACGACGAGAAAACTAAGGAGACTGAAGCAGACAGGTCAACGGAGCATTTGTGTCGCCCCCCGCCCCGGGCCTCTCCTTCATAGCTCCTCCGCAATGGCAGCAATAAATTCTACCAGCAAGCGTCTTCGATTAGTTCGGAAATGGTGAGAGAACTGAGTGCTGCGAAAATGAAGAGAAAGAAAATGTTCTGTGAACCCAAAGCGTAGATTTTCCCAACTCTAAAATACCCTTATATCCATAAAATGCATTTCATGATTAAAATCACAACAAATTGTATTCCTGACACTAAGCAAATATCTCTAAACAAAACACTAAATATATATTAATAAATACTTTATTATTGAATTGTTTTAAATAATTTTAATGGAACAAAATTTAATTTGGAAAACATATTCAATAATACTCATCAATACTTCATTTGCTAGGGACCAATTTCAAATTTAAACGAATTTGTAAGAGATTACAAGCAATAATCATACAAATTCCTAAAGACAAATTAAATACTATAATATTAAATTAATATTTTCTTCGATCATGAGTTCCGTCGGCTTTAGAGAAATATACTCCACAAATACCAGGTATTATTGGAATAGAAAGAATGGAGAGCCGAGAAAACGACCATTGATGGCAATATGTAGTCTGCAACTGATGTTCGTCGGGTTTATTATCGTTCAAGGTAGAAATTTATAGCAAACAGCGCAGTCAGCAAATTTGGGTCATAAAAGTAATTAGTGAAATCTGTTCCTGCGCTCTCCAATACAGATTGGCGTTGTGGGTGGATTTTAATTACCGGCCAGAAGTTCATGAAAGTGCCAAGAAGTTTCCTGGCCCCCGCCATAGGCTAATTGATTTAGCTCCCATTTTATTGATCAGCCGAAAGGAGTGAAACCAATGGCCTGCAGTCAACTCGAATACCCTCGAGGGGTGGCGGCAACCAAAAGTGAACAAATTTAGCCAAATGCCTTTATTGGCCTATTAATGAAGGAGCCATAAAATTAAATCGCGATTTATTAGGGAATATTAGAGTGCAGAAGATTTAAGGCACATGAAATATTGATATTTTACTAAAATATTATCAGAATATACTCAGACAACTCTGCTAAAACAAATTTTAACAAACGTTTACTCGTGATGAATAAAAAAGATATTATTATTAATGTAAAACTATTATATTACATAAAAGAAACCAATTCATTACTTTCAATAAACCAATTCAACTCTAAAATATCTATAACTAAATAGTTTTGTTACTTGTTATTTCTGCTAAGAACCTATATTAAATAAAATATAATTATAAATAATTACACACTCATTAACATGTTTGTATAATATTGCTTGGTCATATACCGATCCCTGCAATTTCATTAATTTCTACGCAAGCAAATTTCTTCGTTCCTCGCCGAGATTAATGTCCTCAGAAAGCCCTTAAGTCCAATTTGGGTCGTTAAAACTACTGCCAAGATGAAAATTTTATGACTCTGTCATGGTCTTGGCTCCTACATGCTACTCACATATGTACGCAGAAGTGTTCGTAGGTCTGCAAATCACAGTTCTGCCTGTTAGTTGTTGCTGCCATTTAGTTCTCAACGTTGATGTTCGGTGTTTGCGAATTGTGCGCATAACAATTAGGCAGCTTAGGCTGCTTTTGCCAACGAGCCTGCGACTCAGACTGCATGTATCCAATGTCATAAAAATATCAGGAACACATGTTGCCTGTCGCTGATTCTCTGCAGATTGTTGGGCGGAGTTGGGTGTTGGAATAGGTTGATTATACCATACATACTTGTATATGTGAGGGAGAAGCTGTCGTCTGCCAGGCCCGGCACGTCTGGTTAATGAGCACGTTTGCAGTCCGGAAAATGAAAAATATTTTGTGTGGTAAAGGGGTTTTTGTTTTAAGAGGGGAGAAAAAAAGGAAGTTCTGCTACTTCTTTGCTTATCATGTGATTGTGCCTTAAATTAGGCTTGCCATTATCGAAAACTGTAGTATATATATAAGCTATAACGCCATTAGTTTGGTTTTAATGCCTGAGTTTTTAAGTCTTCAAACTAGAACATACAAATTATTATTTTAAGTTTTCAGAATAGATTAAAGCTTAACATATTAAACTTGTGTTTTAAAAAGTTAACAATTATCAAGAACTGAATTGGAGTTAGTAATATATAGAGATATATTCGTATTGACCTATACAAAATACATATGTGTATCTTTGAAAACACATGAATTCTGCTAGTCCAAGAACCAACTAGGAACTAAGAAAAAGTTCCAGATCGAAACGCTCAAAGGCCTGCATCTGAAATTGACAATAGTTGGTTCATTAAACTGGAAATCTAATAAAAGGACTACAAACACACTTCCGTCCAGCACGAAGTGAAGGAAAAGTTTCATTTTCTCGACTCCCCAAAGTATGCAACACTTTCCCAGATTCGTGCCTCTGTCTCATTTGGATTCATTTGCCATATGAGACGAGCAAAAAATAAAAGTAGCCGAGGGAAGGCAGTTGGGGGGACGGACATTGTTGGACAAGTGTCCAAGCCGGTCGCTTGGGGAGTTGACCTTAACAAGCGTAATATCATCAATCAGTGCACAGATTTGCATTTCATTTTTGCCTATTTCCAGCGGACACCCCACCCAACCCAGCCCAGCCCGTCCCCCCGCTCCTTGGACTTTCGTGTATATCTTGTCACCGATGTCCGCCTGTCGTTGTCGGCGCATCAACGCGCTTCATCAGCGCGGACTGATATGTAAATCTCATAAATCATGCACACCTGTCGTCGATGGCAGCGACAGTTCAGCTCGGTTCCGTTCGCATCGGTTCGTCGGTTTGGTTCTGCTCAGGAGGTCAGGTCAGTCGGGAGGAGGACATTGTCAACAGACAACCAGACAGAGTGTCTGTCTGTCTGTGTGTGTGATTTTGTCGTGGTCAAGCCTTTCACGAGTGTTGTGAGCTGTCTTTACCGTCAGGACTTGTACGCATTTGGGAATCTTAAAATTGTTTCAAGTCAATTATTCCGTTTTAATGAATAACATAAATATACAATACTTCAATTATTTATTTGAGTGTTATATTGCATATTACATAAAATGAAAGAATACAAATATTATCCAATAAGACTCGACTTTTAGAAATAGTAATATAATAAAGATTTTTTAATAATTGTACCAAACCCTTATTAATATTATTAGATAAAGGACCAAATAAAAAAATGGTCTTTTACAAAATAAGTAATTTCAAACGAAGCATTTGGGTCTCTTTTCGTAAGTATTTTAATTTTAATCAACCTCAAAGATAAGTTAGTAGTTGTAAAAAATTAATTTGTTTTCTTTTTCGTCATCGTCATCTAATATTATTATCTATTTCGAAAAATAATCTATTGATTACGGCCTTGGGACTGCGTATAAATTCTTGGCACCAGCAGTGGGTAGAAAACAATGAGAGAGGACTTAACGTGGCTCGTCCTCTTTGTCATCGTTGGGGGTCTGGCCCGCAAATTGATTAGCCACGTGCAGCCATTTGCTGCCTTTCCCGATGGCCAAGTCAAGAGTTGTGTCCTGCTGAATTGCAAATGTTTCATTTCGGAACAGATGAAGATAAAACTAAGGAGAAAAGTAGCCTTTAATTTGAGGAAGTTGAATTTGTTCTTTTATGTTAGGCGAAGAATATTTTAGTGCATATATTTCTGGGTAGCCTAAATAATTTTTTAAGGAAAATTGTCTCCAGTAAATATTATTAAAGAAATATGAGGTATTCAGGCTAATTTTATTAATTCGAATTTTATTATTTAAAATGATAATTTTTAGATTATAAAGAACACCATACATGGAATTAAAGAAATGTTAACATTGTCTTGTTTTTATACAATTTTGTCAACAGATAAAGTTATTCGAAGTCACACGTTTAGTAAATATATCTAAACATATGTATATGAAATACATATTTGGTAGTTTGAATTTCATTGACGGCATAATAAAATATTTGTACTTTTGTATATATACTTTTATAGAAAGTGGCCAAGATATTTGAAAAGTTTAAGCTAATGAAAATATCTGAAGTGCCCCTAAGCTCCTGTACATCCTGTGCTTAAGTTGACCATCATAAAAATGATTCTGGTCTTCGCTCCGGACTCTCACTAATTGCTCGGCCACAACACCTGCTGCCGGCCTGCTAGCTTGCCGGCTCCGGAGAGATCCTCAACGGACAACGGAAAAACCACAAATTTACATAAATATGCCACAAATCATAAAGCTCCACCACATGCCACTAGCCGCCCCTTTCCGGGGCCCCAACTTGCGGTCTATGTGACAGTATCTGGTTATTATGAATGCATAAAAAGCATGAGTTCACTTTTTTTCCAACCACACTTTCATTGCAATTAAAATGCCTAAAAGGAAAAAAGCATACCCCGAAAATATATACCCAGCCCATAAAAAATACCAAGGAAAATTTATGTGCAGCATGTGCGGCATGCCAGTAACTAAAGATTTGCCTTTAAATTCTGCAACATTTTTTCGAAATTTTTGCGGTGTGAAACGCACGTTGCATAATAATAAAAGTTGGAGTTGCCGTGGAAGGTTGGAGGAGGAGACACTTGAACGCCATAGATTCCGCCCAGCCCCCGGGGCAGGCTGCTGCAATTGTTTGTCATTAGCAAATGTTGCCTTTTTGGGTACTTTACGAGTCCATTCCCGTACTCAAAATGCTGTTGTAGGCCTTGTCCAGCCAACGGACAAAATTTGTGACTGCGACAGTTTGCCCGGCACTCCCCTTCGCAATTTAAGCACCCCCAAAACCAGGGGGTCTCCTCTCATTTTTAACGCATCATTTAGCCATTCTATGTAGGTGCAACATTGCAACACCGAACACGAAACATAGCAAAACAAAACATAACCCCAGGCTGTCGCCCAAGTGAATGAATGAATGCGGGTGTATCAAAATGAACAAGACCGCAAGGCCCTAGGGGAGTCTGAAATGCTTCCGATTGCAAATGGAAAATGGGATAGAATTAAATGTTACATTCTATTAAAGAATGCAATTTTAAAAAAACATTCACTTTGGTAATTTTTAAGAAAACTATAGTTGTTAAAAGTTTTAAATAAATTATTGGCAAATTAACATGTCCATCTCTGTCCAAAAAATATAACAAAATTATTTATATAAATTATTATTCATAAAATTTGTAATCCATTTACAGATAGTATAAAACTGCCGTCGTAGCAAAGCTTAAAGATATTTTTCCCGAATAAAATTACAGAAATTACCTGGTGAGAAGATTAAATACATTTAAATATGGCATCACCTCACCCTTAAAAACATATATTTATTGGCCTAGGCCCTACATTTTAAATATAAATATAATTTAATTTACCAAGGTTAAGCCTCGAGAACTCCCGAAAAATAAAATTAACTTAAATCCATGGTTTCCAAATTAAACTCATCCCCCATCAAACCATCCCCTACCACTTCGGATCAACCCCTTAACGTATGCAGCGATTTTTATTTGACGAAATAACGAACTCTTTTAATGAGCACATCAACATTTGTACTTCCTTTTTCGTCTGTTGGGGAAAATTAAATTTAGCCGTCTGAAAGATAAATACTTAATGCGACAAAAGCGGCGGAAAAAAATGTGTACGGTTTTCAATTTATCCATACAACAGAGCTCTCTATAAAATGCGGAACGCGTTTAATTTGTGCATTTTTTCTCGCACAGCGAGTGCTAAACGGTTGACATAATGAAAATGTAAATTACACTAAAGTTATGGACTCATTTTGTTGCTCCAATACGGGATAGAAATGTAGATGGGACCAGACTTTATGAGCGCATAAAGTTCGCCTGTTGCCACATGAGACCTTCGTCTCATCTCATTAGAGAAACTTTTCCAAGAGCCCAACGAAACGTAAATAGATTTCAACTTGAATTTCATAGGCTCGGGCACAGCTGAGCTCTATGAAGTGAGTTAAACGTTGGCTAACCATAAAAAATTACAAAAAATAATACTACAGTGGCTATAAGTTACCCAAATTTTAAATTAAATAATATAATACTTGGAATATTATAGAAACAAATTTGAAAGTAAAACAATATAATAAAAAAATATATTTTATAAAAATTGTATTTCACTGTATTTTTAATTGAAGTATTATTGCTTGCAAAATCTATTTCCACTTTAAAAATATTTTTTAACCATTATTTATTTGAGCATCTATGTTTATTGTTTGTTTTTTATATTCCAATCACAATTAGTTTATTTTGCATATGCATATGGAAAAATAGACCTTTAAATCAAATACGAATGTACATATATACCCTTGAATAAAGAGAAATAAATCCAACAAAAAAATATTAAGCAAGTATTTTTGGTTGGGATTATTTGTCGTTTGCTTATCAACGCACTTCCGCATCATTAAATAATTTTATCATTTGCATTATTTTCACTTTCCTAAGCACAGATGATAACGATGGCAATGATGATGATGAAGCCGCTTGGTGGTAGAAGGTTACAAAGTTCCCTCCGAAAGTTATGGGGGGTTGGTCACAGGCCGATTTAACTAATTTGTAATTTATGCCGCACTCATTGCGGTTAAGTTGCGGAAAAAGAAAATGAGAAATCTTCTTTTAATTAACTCGGCAAAATGTCCAACAATTTGGAGTTTTTCCAAAGCTGAAAAGTTTTTTTTTATTTTCATTTGAAACTTTAAATGTTAAATTGAAATGCTGGGACTCACATTTTAGTGCAGTTCTTAAGACTTTCGAGATCCAAATCTCGGGCATATAAATTCCAAACAACAACAACAACAACAAAAAATAGTAACCGAGTTGAATTCACTTCACTGACATTACAAACCCATTAAAGTTGCCGGGGAAACACGAAAAAAATTGTTTTGGGGGCGCGGGCATGGAAATGCAAATGCCAAAGACATGAGAGGAGCCTGGCGTGGGGACAAACGATAATGAGGACAAACAGCAGAAGCAGCACCAAAAGCAGAAGCACTGCCAGTAGGAGCTACAACAACAGCCACTGCCACTTGCAGCTACAATGATAATGTTGCTGACTGTTGATGACAACAACATCCAGTTGTAGCAGCAACTGGCAACAGCAACAACTAGAAATGATTCTTGCACTGTTCTCACAACAATACCTAAAATCAAACATCAAAATTTAGGCAAAATGTGTATTGAATATCTATAACGCCAATTTTCGCCACATTTTTCATGATTTTTTTAAATTTTTTGTCAATACATAGAACAAAAATTTGTTTCCAGGAAACTATTTTTAATTTGCATGTAATTTAATTTGATTTCATGTCTTGTTTAAAAATTCTAAATATTTATTTTTCTATATAAATTTCATTTAAATAAATTTACCAGTGTAGTTACAACCTCTGACTAACAACCAACGGAAATCAGCCAAAGAATGCGCTCCCCAGTAAAGAATTTGCCTCCATCTTTACCCACCTCGCCCCAACCCATTCTTTTACAACCCCTTCTAAAAAAAAAAAACGAAATCTAAACGCTGTCTATGCTTTTTCCTTCGCCAGCCACCACACCCCCCTTTTTTTACTAAGGACGCGCCTGCCGCTGCTCATTTTCGCTACTAAATAAGACAGGCCGCCGCGTCCTCGAACAACATTTTGACATTTCTTCTTCTTTGCCGCGTTTTTCTGGGCTTTGCCTCACAAATTTGTGCATTGCATTGTCGTGCCATAACGCGAGGTCTCCGAGGGAAAATGGTGGGAGAAAAGCATAAAAAAGAAACTGCAGGCCAAGATTTGGCAAGCCATTTTGGTGCTCCAGAAAAAAGACCACATTGAGCGATACTTTTTTAATATTTATATTTTTAAACGTCTTGATATATGTTATTTTTATATTTTATTGAAATTTATTACATTTTCTTTGCAAATTGTTTTAAATAATTACCTGAAAATCAAACCATATATTTTTCACAAATATCTATAAATAATTATTTGTATGTTATAACTTTTTAATTTAAAATATGATACTTAATATCATTTCGAAAAAAAACAACCATGCACCATCTGTTCATGCAGGACACAACCTAGGAATTGACTTTTGAGTTCATATTTCTCATAATATTTTTTTATGAGCCAATGCATGCACGATTTACTCTGGGAAATGCGGGAAGTTGGCAGTCAACTGAAAATGTCAGCCACTCAAAATGTGGGTGCCATTTCGCATTTATAATAAATCTACCTAAACAGAATAAACACGAAATGAAGAAAGGAAAAGAGGAAACTGAAAAGCGAAGAATGCCAACCCGAGTATATTTAAGGTTTAACGATTTGGAAATAACGCACAAAACAGGACGACAAATTATTTGGCCATCAACTGCAGAACTTGGCGCATGGCATTGGCTTTGGCAGATTGGCGAGGGGCTGAAAACTTATTAATTTTTGCACAAAAGTCAGCCACACGCAAAGAGAACACACCAAACATAACCCCCACCCCAGCTAAAATGTTGTGAAAAACTGTGACGTTATGCACATGAGTGAGCAAACAACAGCAACAACAGCAGCAACATCAACAAAATCAGCAGCCAAAATGCATGGCATACTTTGCCGGGCATCCATCAGTGTAGTTCTCCGTAGGGCTTTGTGATGGTTTCGCTGGAATCAACTGGATCTGGAGTTGAGGGCAGAATCGACAAATTATGATTAATTGTTGCGATAGCACAGCGGTTTAAGCGGAAAAAAAAATATATAAGTTACGGGACAGAAGCTATTAAAGGGGATACAACTAGCAAAATTATAAAATATTTAAAACTAGGAATATAAAATATTTATAAATATTTAGTAACCATTTAAATATTTATAAATATTTAGTAACCATTTCCTTAAAAAAATCAATACTACTGGTCTTTTGGAATTGGATTAAGCATTAACGGTTAAAGTCGTCTCAAAGGTTCGTAAATTTTACTATTTTAACGAGTTAAAATACAAAAAATAATATAAATTATCTTTAATTCGAATTTTATTAGAATTTGTCTTTAAGCTACAAGACATATTCTTTATAAACACATATTTTTTTAAAGCTTTCTGGATACTACTTGATCTATTTTGAATTTGATATTATTTAATTTGTAAATTCCCAAAAAGAGATTAGCGATAATCCGTTGATTTTTTTAGAATTTGCGTAATACAAAGATAGGATGCCGTTTAGTTTGGCACACCAAACAGAATTTTTAAAATTAATTTATTTGAATTTACGTTTTGTTTCTGTAATTTCAATTTATAGTTTTCATGGTACATTTTTATTAAATTTTAAAGTAGATCTAAAGGGGCGAAAATGTATGTTTTCTCAAAACCTGATCATGGTTTCCATTGCATCTTGGCAATTTATTTAACTTTATTATAGATTAAGTCCTAAAACTTATATTTCCACTGCAATTTTTAATATATTACAGGTATTAATCAGAAGTCGTGTGGATATAGAAAATGCATGGAAATGCGTAATAAATATAATTGATAAGCCTTGAATTCTGAATAATCGGCATTTTAAAAGTGGTTTTTTTCGTTTGGTTACCTTTTCCGCAACTTTTAATTAATGGTTTTTAATAGTTTTAAAATTTGTTATATTCATAGACGAATTAAGAAACGTACCTGAAAATCATAATACGAAATGAGCCCCCTTTTTGATACGAATATACATACATATTTTATTTGTTTATTATGGTTACATATGTAAGTTCATTTAATGTTTGTATCTGTGAATACTTGTTCGCTCCTGTCCTGCCTGTACTCGCTAAGGATTTGCTCCTCCTGAACCTTTTGATATGGATATACATACATATTTTATTTGTTTATTATGGTCAAATATGTAATTTCATTCAATGCTTGCATCCGTGAACACTTCATCGCTCCAGCAACTGCCTGTACTCGCTAAGGATTTGCTCCTCCTGAACCAAGGGCAGATCCAAATAGTCAGAACTATTTCCGGACAGATCCCCATTGAATCTCTCGAACGCAACGTACGACTTCATCTCCGTTTTGGCCTGGTTTAAAACCGTTTCGATCAGGGCCAACTTACTGCCGGATAAGTTCAGAAACGGAGAGGATGAGTTGGCGGATGTTCGATTGGAACCCGATGGAGCATGGTCCTCCAGTAACTTCGTCATAGCAGAAATTAATCCCATCAATTCGGTTTCGCTGGCGAAACTTTTTAACAAAAATTCCACCGATTTTTTAAAATCATTGTTGGTGGTTTCGAGTGCAGCTCGAGCGGAGGGCAGGTGGAAGCCAAGCTGCTGCAACGTAGACAGTAGAGATTCATCCACGGGAGGGGATGTGGGTAGATTGGCCCTTAGATCCTCGGAATGACGCTGGAGCAGATCAAGACTTCGTTCCAGATTATTTTTGGTTCTCTTGAGGGCCTCCACCACCATCAGCCTCTCATAGCCCATTTCCATTAGTCTGCACACGCTCCTGGGATCTACCCACTCTCCTCCGCCAGCTTTTCCCCCCTTCATCTGGCGATTCACCTTCCTCACAGGTTCCGAAATTCTGCGCTCCTCAGTTACTTTCTCACTGCGATCTTGGATGAATTGAATGGCTCTATCCACATTGCCAGCGGAGGATCGCAATGCCAATCTGGCATCGGTTTCCTTGTAACCCATTTCCACCAGCGCAAAGAGCTGATCGTCGTTGACCTTCAATTCGTCCAAGGCTTTGGCTGCTTCCTCCAGCCTCTCGTAGGACTCGTCCCGGCGGTTTTGATGGAAGTAGAGAACACCTTGTAGCAGGTGCAGCCTCATAATTAAAGCTCGCTCCGGACAACAGTCACCTCGGATGGAGTACAAGCGATCGAACTGCTCGCCATAGCTGCGACGGAAGCTCCTCTCGCAGATGTCCAAACGACGCTGGGCATCCGGAAGTTGGGTGATATTCTTGAGGCACAGATAGCACCACACAATGTCCAGGTTCAAAAGGGCATAATTATCCACCACCTCCAGGAATTTGGAGTTGCAGCGGGCGAAGAGCTCATCGGCTTCCAGGAAGAGTAGCAGAGCCTCATCGAAATGGTCCCGACGCATCGCTGCCCTGGCCTTCTCGCACATGCCCATGGCCATTAGGAGCGAGCGATTCTCATCGGGCGGCAGGAATATGGGACGTCCATCCTGGTCCTCCATTTCCATGAATCGATTATCGGCATTCACAATCAACTCCACATCGGCCCGTATCCCCTGGATGCGTTCGTGGAGATTCTGACCTTGTTCCTGGCGACCCACCACCACCATCAGCTGCTGGTTGTTCTTAAGTCCCTGGACGCTTAATGATTTCTGGCCATCGATGATGCGACCACCGGAAATACACTTCACATGGGTGGGGTCACTCAAGTTCAGCCGCTTGGCCACTGCCTTCTGCAAATCAGAGCCCAAGCCCTCAAGTGGACACTTGATATCCACCATTTGGGCAGTTCCACCCTTGCCGTCTACACACCTCACATTGAAGGTGGCTAAACCAGTTTCGGTGAACTCCTTGCGCGCAGCCAGCTTTCTCAAGGCACTGTCCTGCAACTCCGTGAGGGCACACCGGCAATTGGATACACTGATCCCGAGGTCCCCGCAGAAATCTCCCGCCAGTCGCTCCATCTCCGCCTCGATACTGCCGACGCCCTCCGAATAGTACGGCTCCTCCCACAACTTGATGTCACGCTCCCGCAGGCGGGCGCGCAGCTTGATGAACGTATTATCTATCTGGGACATTCTCAATCCGTATCGGCCAGCACGTTTCTGAAAACTTTGATGAATTTTGAACTTTTCGATTACTCTTCCCTGACGTTTTTCTCAGAAGACGCCGATTAACAAAATGGCGTCAAATTTGGTATTTATTAGTAATCACATTTCCAGTATTTTAATAATCCATTAAAATATAATAATCTTAATAATTTTGAACTTTTTGTTTACACTTCTTTGACGTATTTAACACTACAATTGCGAAAAAAAATTGTATTTATAGATAAGTCTTTTAAAAATCCTTTGAAGTTAAAAAAATTGTTCCAATATTTCCATCTTTTAATAAACAGAATATCCTTATTAAATAAGCACACTTAAAACTATTCTATGGGTTAAAAAACCAGTCTTTTATTCTGTAGGCCTTTTCATTATAAGTTAAGTACTTGCCAACGCAAACTGATTATTATAACTTATTTGAGGCGCATAGATTAAAATGCTTTACTAGACTACTGCCCGAGTCCAGATAAATTGTTATCTGATGAGAAATAACCTTTAATATGAGTTATCTGTCGAGTATTTCAAGTACCGTGTAGTATAGGAAATATACTTATCGCACCCTTAAAACTTTTTGAATTGGATAACAATCTAATCTAAATTTAAAAAAAAAATGTTTAATAAGTTATGAAAAATATGCTGGCTTTCGCATGTTTTTGCAGAGTAAAAAATTCTAAGAAATTGAACTTAGGTATTAATTTCAAAATGATTTTGAAATACTTCTTAGTAAAAGTATTTGTATATTATTTATCAACATGGAACGATGGAAAATTGGTGTATCCCAAGATAATTTATTTAATTATTAGCAAATAGACTTTTCATAAAGGCGAATCGGAGCACTACATCCTATATCTGTCAATTAATCGATCGATCGTTTTAAAACCAATAAGTCTGCAGAGTAATTCTATGTTGTTAATTTTAATCCAATTTATTCAACCAAACCAATCATTTTATACAAAAAAAGTCCCTAATTGATTAAGTTTTGTGCTACCCCTTAATGCAGGTGTTAATGTTGGGGATGAATGAGGTGAAGGACACCTTCAAAGTGGTGGTGCCATTCAAGAAGCAGGAACTGGTGTGGGCGGGCAACTTGGCGATCATCCTGACGGTCCTGTGGATCCTCCTGAACAGACCGAAGGTGGACCTGAACAGTTTCCAGAAACATCTCAACTTCGTAACTACGGGCCCAATGGCCTTTTGCTTGGCACACAATTTGGACTCCATATGGAGGATATTGCCGCCGATGCTTTGAATCTGCTTAACGGTCTTCACAATGTTTTTCACATCCCTAGGAACGTCCGAGCCGCACTTTTCAATGGTATCCATAAAGTCGGTGGTGGAAGTCAGGATCGTCTTTACCTCCGAGATGATGCAATTGCCGCCGCGAATAGTTTTCAAAGCCGCGCGAAGGATGTGTCTGCCGCCGCTTATAAAGCCCAGCTGCTCCACGTCCATGAAGCCATCTTCGGAGTCGTATTCCAAATCATTCAGCAGCTCTTCAAGTTCCGTTTCGATGGATTCGATGGCCGAATCATAGTCTAAGTCCTCTAGGCCCGATGAATCTGGGTTGGCCTAAAAACAGATTTTAATACGTTTAAATAATTGAATGACTTTTCTATCTTGTAGTTTTAAAGGAAACGTTCTTTAAAACAAATCTCACCTGTGTGGTCAGCAGGCAAGTGGCCGAAACCAGAACCAGAAGGCAAAGTGTGGTGGCTTTCATTTTGCTGGGCAGTTAACGAATGTATATGATCACTGCTTCTGATTTTCTTTATATAGGGCCGTAGCATAGACTAATCACGTCAAGTGCCCAATCAGAGCTCTGATTTAACTTTGCACAGACTTATCTCTACCTATTAGCCCTGATATACATAGGCGCGTGGGGGCCGTTTAATTAAACCATACAAAACTTTAACTATCAAGGCGCGGAAATTGATAAATGATGAAGATATGATTTAAAAAAAAAACACTTTTTTGGTTGCAAAGATGGGCATTTAATGTACATTTTAATTAACTTTATTTTCTGAACCAGCATAAAACATATTTCTAATGTTTTAGTGAAGCAAATCAAAATATGTCATGGAAATGTAGTTTTTCGTACCACTTCACTTCTTTTATCACATAAAATTTTATTATTTATAAATATGTTAACTATTTAAGCAAGGACTCAAATAGTATTATATATTTCCGCATATGGTTGATAGCTTGACAATAAATTTCCCTCGAAAAATCTCGTATTTCTGTTGGCAATTATCACACCATATCCAAGAAATCCAACCGCAAAATCCACTTGGGCCCCCTTATGAATCGAGGCTCGGGACGAATTAAAAGCGATAAACCGCAGACAAAAAGGACCGCAATCGAATGGTCGGAGCGAGCAGATCCCCGGATACAATAGAACGACAAAAGGAAAAATTTGTTGCCATTGTCAGCTTAACGCGCTCGGCGCACATTGTCTGTTGGGTTGGTTGGTTGGTTGGCTGCTTACTTGTGTCGTGTCACACTCCGGGTAATAAATGGTAACGTGTGGTTAAGGGTTAATAACTCCCACCAAGCCGGCGAAGAAATAGGAAAAAATCGCATGGACAGGGCCAAGACGCTCTGCAGATACAAAAGAAAGACGGAAGCACCCCGCGACAACAAGTGTGGCTGCTAATGAAAAGTGCCATAGTATCGTTTGCAAGTTGGGCGGAGGGGATGGGTTGGGATGGGATGGGGTAGGATGGGTGGTTTGCCATTAGGTTAGGTGGGGTCGTCCCCTTACTTTTTTTGGTGGGGTTGCAATGTCTCTGGGTGATAAAGTTGCTGACTGCGTTATTTAGGGGTTTCATTTGGGTTGATTTCACATCTTTAATTCGGTGTTCCGTAGTTGTTCTTTTCCTTATGGTTATTTAGTATCTTTATGGAGGGGAATTTCATAGAACGCACATTTTATATTGTGTGGAAGAAAGTATTTAACAGCTAAAGGAAATCTTATAATTATATCATTTAAGATATATATTTTATAATATTGTCTTTAAAATACAACACTAATTATAAAACAATATTCCCTCAAATGTTCAAAATTCTATGAATAATTTATAATAATTACACAGAATTTTTATTAAAATGTAATCATTTTAAAAGCAGCAACAGTAACATTTAACTTATCAAAGAGTTTTCAAGAGGACTAAAATATTCGAGTTTTTGGAAGAGGAGAATTGAAAAAAGTTAAAAAAACATCATTCGGATACTTCTATGAATACTAATTCCTATTTAATAAAATAGAAATTAAATAATTCAACCAAAATATCGTTTTAATGGACATCGCAATGGTTTATTGCTCAATTTTTTGGTGACCTAAAAATCAAATTAAAAGTGGCTTGTATCATTTTGAAAATAATCTTTTTTAGGAAATAGAGTGGAGATTCTCGGATCGCCAACCAAGATTGTCATTAAAATTATCTTCTAGTATCCTTCCTTGCTTCTCGAATTTTTCTTGCCTTTAGACTTGTTTCTGTCGTCTTCGCATCTGCACTTGGCATAAGTTAAATGTCGAGTAAATGCTGCTGACAACCATGATGATGCAGCGCTGCCTGCATGCGACACACTTTGCCAGACAGGCTCTTAAAAATGCCTTGTCCTGTCCTTTCGCTTCCATCGTCCAGGGCAAGGAGCAAGAATTAAGCGAATGACATGTTGTCGGCAAAGTTTCTTTGGCCCGCTAAGTGAGTTTCCCCCTTCGGGTATTAGACTAATATGAACTGATTTACCCCCGAAGTAGTTCTACCCGAAAGTTGACATGTGACAAGCCACATTGTTGTCCATTAAATTAATGAAATCATTCCGCAACTTTTACAGGTCATGGTCGCACCCATTGCTCTTCTTCGATCACGGGAAACTCCAAGTGTCTGTCCGGATTTGCGGCTCATAAATATCGAGAGCAACTCATCAGGAGCGGGCCATATCTGCCGGTGAAAGGGAGGGCTGCAGTCAATTGTTGGTCATCAATCTTTTAAACAAATGCGGTTCAATGCCAGTGACAGCGCCAACAATAAAGCCAAGGGATGGAAGGTGGCATATACCGAAGAATATGGTCCAAGGGGCGGTACAACGCAGCTAAAAAGCTGGCAGAACCAAAAGGGGCAACAGCAGATAAAGATGAGTGGCAGGAAATCCAGAACAGATGGACTGTACGAACATCCTATAAATTAAATTTTAGCTATTACTAAAAATGTCTAAAATGAATACCCTTTTTTTTGTAGAACAAACTATAATATATATATAAAATTACATTTGCACTACAAAAT
The DNA here is from genome assembly GCA_021224005.1 of Drosophila setifemur. Taxonomy (NCBI): domain Eukaryota; kingdom Metazoa; phylum Arthropoda; class Insecta; order Diptera; family Drosophilidae; genus Drosophila; species Drosophila setifemur. The sequence goes on along the minus strand of JAJJHY010008598.1, from coordinate 23,217,800 downwards.
AATACTAAAATTTCATTTGATTAACTATATATACCACATAATTGTATAATGAATACCTTTAATTGCAATATATCAAAAGGTTAAAGATAAGACCAATTTAAAAAAAAATACTAAAATCAGTATTTTTATTATCAATTTGTCACCAAATCTGACCTAAAACCAACATTTACACTCGTTGCATGAAATAAGCTTAAAGAATCAACAAATATATTCGCAAAAATATTCATCATTCAGTTCAAAATATAAATTTACTTTATACTTGTTCAATTTATTATAAGGTAGTCCCAAGATAATTTATAATTTATGCAATTTGGTCTTATTAAGTATATGGAAGGGTACCTTAAAAAAAATCGGAATTACTTTCATATTTTTATTATTATAACAAAATCGTGTAGGATATACAAAACGTTTACAAATAAATTTTAGTAGCACCCAATTTTAAAAATTTTTTTGTGAAAATCATATTTCATAAAAAATGCTGAACTTAACTTTAGAAATCAATACAACAGAAAATATTTTTCGATCATATTTTTAAATCTAGTTAGCTAAAATTCTCAAAATTCATTAATCAAGGACCTTTTGTGAGCACCAAGATGCGCGATTTCAGACACAATACCGAACCCACCAAACACCTCCCCCACCAGGACAACCCCCGTCTGGATTTGATGGCCCTGCCGGCGACATATTACTTCCTTATTTGTGGGCCGTGCCCGGGACCTTTCACCTTTCTCCGTCACGATCCAAAAAGTGAAACATTAGGGGCAGAAATCGCATTTGGCTTGGGTGCGAGTATCGTGTCTGTGTGTGCAAGTATCGCACATGTACGTACGCATTAAAACAATGACGGGGCGCAAACATTTTTAGCGCTGACAGCGAGCCAAACATCCGCCAGATAAAAATGTCCGCGAGCCTCTCGCCGCCTGTCCACAAATTTGATTGAATCAACTGCGGCGGGGCGACGACGAGTTCTCTTTGTCACTATCCTCGCACTCGGCACTCGACGGAGTCCTGGCCATTTGCTATCCAGGCTCTGCCCGGCTCTCGGTCTCTGGGATGATAATGATAAGCGCATAAAACCATTAAGTGATTCCGCTCAAATGAGCACGTTAGGATAACTACGAAGCTTGTTTTGGTTGAATGTATTTCGTTCTTCAGTGGACGGTATTCGCTCAGAGAAATACACTAAGCACATTTTTAATAAACGAATTCATTTTGAAAATATAAAAAATATTTTCTTTGCTAATTTAAATAAATATTTAAATATATCTAGACAATTTTCTCTTTTCTGATTTTAAAATGAAATAGCTAATATTCATACAATTAAAAAAATTCGAAAGTAATAAATACAATAAACCATTTCAATAAATGCGTCCTGTTTTTCTTTTTATAGACTTATGTAATAAATGTAAACTATATTATTATTAGTATTTAAAATATACAAACCACAATTTAAATACCCGAACAAATACATTTGTAAAATATGAATGATTTTAAAGTAATTCTTTTCCCCCAAGGATAATATAGAAAATATATTTAAAAAATACTCTTTTCGAGCTTAAGTGAAACGAAACGATTTTTCCAATCCCATTCGTCTGCAGGACTAGCAAAAATATCAACTATAAAGTCCCCAGTGGCTCCATCCACTAATTGAATCGCATACAGAGGCAAATATCTCGCCCCGAGTAAATCTATAAAAAAAACCAAAAAAAAAACGTAAAACAAAAGGAACCATTTTTGTATTGCCAGCCAGAAGAACATGACATGGGAGGTCGAGGGAGGGAGGCGTGGCTGTAGCAGTAACGATGACAGCAATGTCCTTAAACCCCTGGCAAAGAGAATACC
>JAJJHY010008598.1:23151387-23215854 GCA_021224005.1 Drosophila setifemur | reverse complement strand
GTGACAATGCAGATATAATGCTCATAAGCAGACGGCATAAAGCGACAAACGTGCGACGACCAGCGACCATTATGTCGATGATGATGATTCGCATGACAATGCCGTCGATTCGCGATTGATAATGCTCACTTACTGGTAACCGAAATGTCAGGGCAGGTGGCTTGGGTGGTAAAAAAAAAAAATCGCTTATCCGTTGACTTTACGCACAATATAACACACAGATGTCAGTGGATTGTTAAATAATGTTGTTACGCGACCGAATTAATGACAAATAAAGACAAAATAATCAATAAAATGTGGGCTATTAAAAAACTAAAGAAGATTCCGTCAAAGGACGCCCATGGACAATTAAAAAAAAACAAGAAAGGAAGGCTAGCTTCGGTACCCGAAGCTTAGAATACCCTTGCAGACCAGTTGCCTTTAAACTGTTCGAATTGTATGGCAGCTATAGGATATAGTGATCCGATTTTTGGTTTTTAAATTTATAAAAAAGCTTTAATGTCTATAAAAACTGTTTTTGTCAAGAATGAATTAATTGTCTTGAAAAACACCAGAGTTATGCTCAATGACCCATTTTCTCCTATCGTTCCTACGGCAGCTATAGGATATAGTGGTCCGATTTTGATGAAACTTTCAGGATATGTTAAAATTGCTATTAAAAAGAGTTTACCAAGAAATAAATAAAATATCTTTAAAAATGGCGAAGTTATGGCACTTTTTCCCAATCGTTCCTATGGCAGCTATGTGATGTAGTGTTCCGATTCCGGCCGTTCCGACTTATATAGTAACTGCAACAGATTGAAGGGTTGGTGCAAAGTTTCAGCCCGATAGCTTAAAAACTGAGGGACTAGTTTACATAGCAACCGACAGACGGACAGACAGACAGACGGACAGACGGACAGACAGACGGACATGGCTAGATCGACTCGGCTGGTGATGCTGATTAAGAATATATATACTTTATAGGGTCGGAAATGTCTCCTTCACTGCGTTGCAAACTTCTGGTCAAAATTATAATACCCTCTGCAAGGGTATAACAATAGATTTCAGTAATAAGTAAAGCAAAAAACCTTTATGTATTCGAAGAAACCGGAAAAAGTCGGTACTTACAAATATTTACTACGCACAAATTTTTAATTTGTTTAAAAATATATGCTTAATTTACCAAATTAAATTAAAATACTTAAAATACCAATTTGTAAATGTGTAATTACATTAATTATTACTTTTCTCAGCCATTCCCGCTTGTTAAAAACTAAAAACCGGAACCAAAGAAAAAAAGACTAAGAATAACCGCCCACATTCCGGCCAAACTTTAAGCTGCTGACATTAGTTAATTGTCAGTCGCTTCAGTTTGCAAACATGCATTTGGCCAAAAGCCAACCCGGCCGGCAGCAAAAAACAAAGAGATGCGCCACAAAAAAAAAATGTATGGAAATGGTTACAATTTAATTAAGTTCTTGGTACGTAATTTGTGCCAACACTTAAAGTTGTTCCCTTGACTTGTTCTCGCGGCACTTTTATTGCCGCCTTTTGCTGTTGCACCTTCAGGGTAGCACCCACAACCGAAGTCTGCTGCTAATTACGCAAATGTTTCAACTTTAAAATGGCTTTGCTATTTCACGCGCCCTGCGTGTAAAATTTATAAATGTCAACTGCAACTGCGCCGCCACTCCCCCAACACTTTGCACTTTGTTTTGTCTGTTTAACTTTTGTTCATAGCTGGCTGAGTTTCGCTGATTGTGCAGAGGTTGGAAACTCTGGTGGCGAACTCTGAAGCGGACGAAGTCAACGCGAAGTCACTGCAACCTGCATCTCAGTTCCCTTTTTTTTTTTTTTGTTTGCCGACAGCACTCGCAATTTGTTATATTTGCTAGTTTCAAAAATTAAAAAATTCTCCATTTGCCGGGGAGGGGATATAATGGGGAGGCCAGAGATATTACTGAAATGGAGACATTATATTTTATGCAAGTGCAACAGTGCGTATGCGTGCTAAAAATTGCTGCCCTCCGCTCTTGAAATGGCATTTGCAGTAATGAGAGTATCTGCACATGTACGCACAGATACATGGATTATAAAAATGCAAGTGTGCACTTGTATATAATGATAGTAAAACCTCTGGTTTTTAAAGTACTTCAGCTATAAACTGATATCTGGTTCATAAAAATGGTTATAAAGCTGTTTTACAATATAAAATGCATGATTGTGATACTAAAATTATATTCTTATTAAAATGGTTTATCAGAAACATGAAGTATTTGGCTTTTTTGTTAGTTCCGGAACTGCAATTAAAAAACAAGCACTTAGCATTGCTTGAAAGCATTGTTTAAAGTTTTGTTTTGTTATATAAATGCATATGCTTATACAATTTCAATAATTAATAATAACATATTTAAGCAAATGTTCCTCTATCTAGGCTCAAAAATTTAAAAACAGAATGCAGATGTAACATAAAAAAAATTTCGTTAATAGAATAATTTATAATAGGTTTTGCTAATTACTTCCAAAAACACTAAATCACTACGCATATGTCATGTAGTCAATTAATGGCTTTAATATATAATCAATAAAAAAGCATGCACAATATGCTGCTTTAAGCGCCATATTTACGGCCAAATACCAAAATTGCACAACCATATCGAAGCTAGAAATAACCAAGCTTTATATTCAACTGGCTCAAGGTTTTCTAAATGAAATTCTAAACTCCGGATGGGACAACCTACGCCATTTTCTACCAATTTTTTTCTTTCAAACAAAACAGCTTAGAGCCAGACTTAGATTCCCAAAAAAACTCCAGAAAGAAACCAATATATAATACACAAGTTCCCATAAAATTGCATTACACACACGAATACAGGATACGTACACGTATAAAGCCCCGGAACACATTTGGCAGTTACTGTCAGTCAATCTCCATTAAGTCCATCCCCAACACCTTATTGAATTTTATTGTAAATTGGAAAGGAAGGAAAAAAATTGCACCAACTGCAAAAGGCCAACGGAAAACACGTGGAAACGAATGGCAAAAGGCATGCGAGCCAAACAAATGTCAGACGAAGATTTCCGTAAAAAAAAATACAAATTGAAAAAGAAAACAAATAGCGAGGGAAAGGGACCAGGGAAAGGATGAAGTTTTCAATTAATTTGCATAAATGGCCAAACGATTATGTAATTTGTATTTGCCGCATAAATTATCACGCAGTGGGAATAGTTTTCAAATATGCACCCCAGACAAAATAGAATGCGATGGAACAAAATGGCTGGGCGGATGAGAAACCAAAGAGAGGATAGGGGTCAGCTTATTAGAAGCGAATGAAACTGGTAACTATCAATAAATTACAGCGAGAGTTATGTGGGAGGCCCAAACCCCCAAAAAGCAAAATCATTAGATACGTTTGCGGTGCGCGTTTGGGCGGAACTTTTTTGGTTCATATGAACTTGAGATTTATCAAATAAAGAATTCGGTTAACATAATATATTGAATATTGAAATATTGTGTTGAACACATTAATAAACATAGGCATTAAAAAACTTGAGCTCAAACCTTTATGTTCTTAGTTCAAAAATATTTCAATTCATATTAAAATCTCAATCTAAAATTGTTTATTGTAGTATTTCATTCATTTTGAAACGATACTCAGAAATGGAGCTTCGATTGATTACCATCCACAAATTAACAAAGTTGGTTTATCTTGGACTAGTTAATCAATCACGAACCGAACTAGATCCCATGGAGAACGCAGCTCCAGTGGAGCTCTGCCCCTTGACAAATTTTCGGGGGCTGGAATTGTGGGTAGGTGCTGGCTGGCAGGGACCGCAAATTTTATGCACGTTATAAATCACGGCCAAACAACGACGACAGCGGCGAGGACGACTGCAAAACTGTTCACATTAATTGTTGCAACGTCATTTTCGGGCCTATTGTATTTGGCCAGCCCGACGAACCCCGCAAGCCAGTTGGCAAACCTGCACTACCCATTCACCCAGCCACATTCGCTGGGGGTTGGCCAATAAAAGGCGCTCGTTCTGTGTGTGCTCCAGACGCCTTTGTGTCACGTGGCAATTTTCGCAAAAGGAATTTCAACAATGTAGACGTTTTTGCAACAGCAAATAATCACAAAAAAAAAAACAAAAAAACAAAAAACTGAAAGTCCAACTACTTTTTTCATGGCATAGGCAAATGTCCTTTTTGGTCGGGGTTGCAGGAGTCCATAAAAAATTGCTGTTTAGTGGCTGGATTTGCGGATTTGTCAAAGGCTCAGCAACGCGGATACTGAAAATCTGCCATGTTTTTTACTTCTTCAGTTCATAATTTTCCATTTGAGACACAAAAGGCTAAAGGATAACCTGGTGTTTTTTATTGTCAGCATTGGAATGTGCAGGGAAGAGAGTTGATAGCATTTTACCCAATTGCTTTACAAAGTTTACAAAAGTATAAATTTTAGTGACATATTTGAAATAATTAAAAAAATTACTTAACTTTTAGTTCTTCGAATCTATTTGACAAAATCATAACTTTTAATTAAAGTTAGGACAAAACACAATATTATTTTACAAATACTGAATGTACGTATTAAATAAATTTGTTAAGTTATGGTGATATTTCCGAGATAATCTGGCAATTTAACAGATTTTTCCTCCCGCCGAGCCATTAAACGTTTACAGACAAAGTCGTTTGCAGATCACCAACAAACACCGTGTCCACACACGCACATGTCCATATTTACATGTGGCGTGGAATGGCATCCACTCCATTGTGAAAAGATAATCCCGGCAAATACATAAAATGCAGGCAAAAACTCTTGAAAGCAAAGTTATGAACTGAGACGAGCGAGGGGGCCAAAAAAAAACAGCAAAAGGGCGTCGTTAATATTTCAAAAACAGAAACACAACCGAAACGAAACGAAAACAAGGCAAAGACATAAACAGAAGAGACAAATAACAAAAGCGGGCAATAATACTGGAATAGTCGTAATGCTTGGACAATTGCACACGCGCCCACACTTGACTCTTGCCGGTCCTATCCATTCGAAATATTAAGGCATATTTGCCGCTTGGTCAGCGGAACCGGACGAAAAGGTGAAGCTGCTGGGTGGTTGTGGTAAATTAGACAAAGCCAACCAGATGAGACAGGGCGAAAAGACGCATTCGTGTTGCTCAGGATTTATGGCCAATATGAGATAAAGCTGGGAAACCGAAATCGAGAATACCCTTGGCGACAGCTAAAAACTAAAGTAATGCACCACAAGATTTAAATAAGTTGTTAACAATATTAAAATATTTATATATAAATATTTTTTNTTATTATTTAAAATGGATGAAAAATAATATTAAATAAGTTTCTTCATTAAATCTTAATCCATATGCCTTTTATTTAATTAAATATTTTAAAAATGTTCTCTCATCTTTTACGTCAGCAGCTCAATATGCTATTATTTTGAAAAAATTTAAACTTTTCAATTATCCATCTTAAGATTAATATTAATATGTATCTACGCACATACTAGTAATCCAACTGCCTTGTTAAAATTTATACCATTTTTATGTTTTTTTATCGTAGAATATATTGTCTTTTTTCCTGTCAAAAGATTCGATTTTAAGGAATCATAAAAATATACATAAATGACATTATTGAACCCGATATTTAGCATAGCTTTGGGGTGTAAACTGGATTAAAGATAGCAGATTAAATTCCGGATCTTAAGATTGCGATTTATTTAACTCTTCAAAATCGGCTAAAAAACACCAATATTAAGACCCATGTCCCTCAAGGTAAGTTAAAATAGTCACTAAATATTGATTTCAAAAGAATCAATCAATACTACTGAACAAATTACGATTTAATGGGAATTTTGGTTAATCGTTTCTATATCAGATATGTTTCGTAGTGTTCAGATTCCGGACTTTTTGGCTTATATACTACCAGCAACAAAAAGAAAACTCACTGTGAAATTCCAGCCCGATAATTTCCAAAATGAGAGACTAGTTTGCGTAGAAACAGAACGACATGGCTATATCGACACGGCTAATGATGCTGAATAAGAATATATTATAGGGTCGGATATGTCTGCTTCTCTGCGTTGCAAACTTCTGGTCAAAATTATTATACCCCCTGCAACGGTATAGCAAAGGGGGGTCTGCACAATGGTGTACCACTCGGGGCACGCACATTGCACATCCTGGCTCCTGCAATCGCCAGAAAAGGGAGTCCACAAAGATGTCAATGTGCGAAGTGTGTGAGATGTGTGGAGTGGTGTGACTGCGTGTGCGGACAAATTAATTGTTGACAGCGCGACAACATCTTCGAGCACCCCTTGCATCCTCGCACCCCTCGAACCAATTCCCAGGCTCCGGAAAGGCTCGGACAAGTTTTGGGTTAAGTGTTTCCTGACACCAGCTCCATTTATCACTGCCGCCCAGCAAAGTTCAAAGGTCTTACCTTCTGGGGAATGGGTTTATTCCTGATTTGCAATCAATACATAAAGGGGAAAATATCTCTTAGGAGAGTTCCAATTAGCATTTGTACGGGAATAACTCACCTGTTATATGCTTGTTATAAATACTAGACTCCCGAAAACACCATTTTCCACTCAACACGCACTTAATTCACTCAAAAAAACATTAAACAAATTAACACATCAACATTTTTTCACTTTTTCAATAAAAACGGGCACTTTTCTTCTTCTTCTTTTCTTCTTATTTCTTCTTCTTTCATGTCCTTCTTAATTTAGGAAAATCGTTTATCGATCGCTTATAAATCGATAACTTGTCAATCTTGATAGTCCTGAAGTAACATTTGAATTCGTGAATTTAATTCGATTATGTAATCAATGTTAAATTAATCTTCAAATACCGCCGTAAATGTTAACTTAAACTTATAAATGGTCTTATTGGTCTTCTCAAGTATACAAAATGCTTTTATCATCAATATTCTCAATAAACTACCCCAACGTATAATACTTATATAAGAGAAATTAAAGATAAGATTGAATTAACTAGTTCATAATAATAAAATTTCCTTACAAGGACTGGAATCATTTTGGAATTTAGCAGCATTCGAATAAAATGTTGTTTAAAATTAACGCCCATTCGCGGAATTCGGAAAGTCTCCACCCAAACAATATTATCTTATTGTTGAGTGCTGCCACACCGCCACAATTTTCAATCCGTCTGGCAACTCCCATCGCTCAGCTGATGTTTGTTTTTACTTGTTGGTTGGAAGATTGGCAGATCAACGAGAGGCCCAGAAAAAAACGCAAAAGTTTTTCCAAAAAATCCGTATAAGAGAGTTTATATAATTCCTGTAACAAGGCCTCAAGCGACAGTCTCAGCGTAACCAACACCTAAAGTACAAAGTTCAACTATGATAATTCAAACTGCGAAAGCAGATTAGTTTTTGCGAGGGAATGGTGGAACCCAGCCTCCAAAAGCGCGCTCCAATTCCTCGGCAACCGCCAGGCACAACCGATCGTTGTTGGCATTGGACACCACCTGGATGCCCAGGGGCATGCCCTTCGCGTCCAGACCCATGGGCACCTGTGTGGCGGGCAAATGGAGCACGTTGAACAGGCTGAAGTAGGCGAAGTCGTTGAACTTGAAGAGCGGATAGAAATGGAAAGGTGCCGTGCGAGGGGAGCTATGGAAGAAGAGCACACCATCATCGCCCAGCAGCTCCTGCACCGACTTCTTGCACTTCATTGTGGCCTCCCGCATCAGACGTTCCTTCTCCTTGGGCAGGACACCGTCGATGAGACTGTAAATTGCAGCCATGCTGTAGTCACTCTGTCCCAGCAGCTTCTTGAAGAGCTCCACGAAGGGATTGAGCTCAGAGCCGTTGCCCAGCAGCAGATTAAAGTTCGCCGGCTCCTGGGTCATCCAATAGCGCCACAGCCTGCCAGTTAACTTGGTGTTTGGTATGTTCGCATGCCTCACATCCTTTCCGCTTAGGTTCTCGAAGTGCTTGCGCACCTTGAACATCACCCGCTCCGCCTCGCGGTTGATGGGATTGCACTGGGGCATGCCGTTGGAGGCCACGTAGAAGTAGCGCAGCTTCTTCACATCAACCCCTTGGTCGAGCTTCAATAGGGACTTCAGTTCCGGTTCCACCAGAACCTGCATCATGGGCAGCAGATCCTTGGCATAGCGACTCATCGGACCAGCACACACCATGGTTTCCTTCTCCTTTCCCGTTCGGAACGTACAACCCGCCATGTTGACAGCTCCAGCGGAGGGCTTGTGTCCAAAAACGCCGCAATTAAAAGCGGGAATCCTGATGGATCCGCCGATATCAGTGCCCAAGCCAAAGCCTGTGCAACAGGCGGTGATAAGAGCTCCCTCTCCACCGGAAGAACCGCCCACAGACCTGCGAAGGTCATATGGATTGTTGGTGCCCCCAATCAGCATGTTTCGGGACTCAATCCACTTGTTGACCTCTGGCACATTGCTGGTGGCGATGATAATGGCACCGCTCTCCTTCATCAGGCGCACACACTCGGCGTCTTGAGGGGATCGTTCCGTCTTACGGCATATTAAACCCAAAGTATGGAGCTTTCCTCCCACGGAAGTGCTGTCCTTAGTGGTAAATGGCACGCCCAGGAAGGGCAGCCTGCGGAAGTCCTCCTCGCTGTACTCCTTCTTCGACAGTTTCCGGTCGACTTCGCGAGCCTGATCCAGGGCCTCTGGAAACGGACCATCTACCACGGCGTTGAGGTCACGGTTCACATTTTCGATGCGCTCGCAGTATGCCTTGACAATGTCGTAACTCCGGACTTTTCGCTCCCGGATCTGCTGGGCCAGCTCCACAGCGCTTTTGGAGAGCAGAGACTGTTGCTCCACACTCGGGGGTCCCTGAACCCGCTTGTGCGGTCCGAGATACCATCCCAGGACGAACTCCAGCAGGCGATCGCTCAAGATGTGGGCCAGCGCCAACAGCGCATCCAGTACGTGGCTCCAAAACGACATGGCTTTGATTTTTTTCGCTGAGTTTTGCACTTTGCGCAATGCCATACAGAGACCAGTGACCACTAACTACTAGCAGCAGCGGCTAGCCCAAGAGCGAGAGTGAAGGCGGTGGTGTGGAGTGGGTTGCGATAAACCCGAAGACGTTGCCACCCGATATGAACGAAAGCTGGCTCGCGAAAGCTTTCCTCAAACCAGTTTTAGTCCGAAAGTACAGTGGCCATCCACTAAAGACAACAAGATTATGATGGCTTCACTGAAAATATAAGAAATTTAACTTTTAATACGCTTACTACATTAATATATATGAATTAACGATAAGTTTGTATATTGCGTATGTATCAAACATGATCAAATATAGAGGTTTTTGTGATATATTTTTTAACCAAACGTTTACATTATTTTTGTATAAATAAAACTCAAGTTTGTTCCAAGAACAATAAGGACTTAAACTAACTAAATACTAAGCATTTTATATGAGAGAATATTGGATTATCATTTTTTAAATATAAACAATAATAAAATAATTGGTGATGAGCTTAAAAGTTTTTTTTAGTATTTACAATGTAACAAAAGAAAATATTTTTGAATATTAATAACGAAAGTTTCCGGTTATTTAACCGGTGTTAACCTCGGTTAGCATTGAACGAAAACGGTTAAACGCTGCTATTCTCTTAAAGTCAACCCGTTTGTTTTTCATTCTCGCACTCTCCAAACCGTAAACTTTTTCTCTATGCTCGGACTCTCCAACGCTTTACCTCTGACAACGTCAACCCATTTCAATAAATCGACAAAGTATTATACGAATAAACCAATTCCCTATTAAACCTATACCTTTTCAGTTAAATGAGAATGCATTCAAACTTTGGGGTACATTTTTGTGGGCATTCCTTACAGAACCGATTACAGCACCGAAAGTATTATTACGGAAAGTATTTTTGTCTAAATTGAAATCATTTTCGAAACTTTAAGCTTATTATAATTGATTTCATTCAACATTTCGTCCCAAGGTAGACAGCAATCAGTGAGGGGATTCCATGCCTTTATTTTATTTGATATTTTGCTCTAAGTCTATCGATATTTTATAATATCGCGCTTAGAATGTTGCACCGATATAATCGTGTCACAACTGCTAAATTCAATCAGCTTCGTTTTATCGATATTTCATATAATATCAACAGTCATAATTTTATTTAAAATTTCGGTGAACGCGGAGCAAAGCGGATAACGGTAAACCAAAGAGCTCGCCTCGCCGAACCGCCCACCCCCCTCCGCCCACCGACGCCTGCAGTCGAATCGAATCATAACGAAACCAAACGCAACAACAAGAGCAAAGCAAATATCGACCGCAGCTGTTCGACAACAACAACGCAACAACAAAAAGAAAAAACAAGACCCAGCGTGCAAAAAAACAACAAATTGAACAAAAATCGGTCAGATACAACCGAAATACCTCGAAAATTTTGAATTAAATGCAGCAGACGCACAGTGCGAGAGCAGCGCGAAAGTAAAAGTGTAGCGAACCGCACAATTCTATCCGCGGCTAGTATCGAATTTTTCTCCAGTACGTATCCCCACCGGTTTTGCAGGACACAGCGACTCCCGCATACCCTGCAGTTAGAGCATAACCGATATCAACCCCATTAGCCATCAAAGTGTTTTCTTATCGACAACCGTGAATCAGATTTTTAATTGTATTGCTTCTCTTTTTTTTTTTTTGGGCACAACAACCTGTTATCTCAGGTGAAAACTATTGATTCATTGATAGCGTGACATACGTAACCACTTAGTCAGCATGCCTCCGATTCCGTTCGGTGACAAATACATAAATAGAAAGTGCCTCTAAAAAAACGCAAATATTTAGTATTTTGTTGCGTTTGTGTAAACAAACTTTGCGAAACACATTTGCGGGCACTGCTTCCCGTGTTAAATTGCAATTACCGGCTAAATAGCTAAGTGCTGGCTGGCTAAGTGAAATGTGTAAAATGCATTCGACAGACTGCTAACTGAAAATAGTTTTCCGGGGGCTCATATTCATATATTTACCCACCCCTTGCCTGGGTGTTTGCCTGGGAGCTGGCACAACTGTTCCTTGGAAAAGTGCATCGGAGACGGAAACTAATTGGAAACTTAATCCTTGTTACCAGGCAGGTTGTATGGGTTTTTTAAAACTGCTATCAGGTGGGCTTATCTTCGGCCCCTCTGAGGTGTCCGCATGGGTCGCGCCCACCGATTTATGGCTAAACCGAAGCATTATAATAATTTTTTGCCGCTTCGGTTTTATGGCCGCCCAGGTGTGTGTGGCTCCTCACCTGATGAGTGACGATTTTGCTTTTACTCACCAGCTGTGAGCACGTGTCGTGACACGCACTAAATCCGTGCTATCTAAACTCCACTGATCTCCAGTTTGAGATAGGTCAGCCATCGGTGTAGGTACTTTTTAAAGACAGTGCTGCCAACATAGCTCTTATATCTACATAAAAAACATCTGTTTCTGAATAAAGGTGCCTCGATTTTATATTGAATTATATTAATATAGTGAAATATATACATATATATTTATATTAATATATTGAATCAAATTTCTTAAGTAGCACAATTTCAGTGTTTTCTTTTTTTCACCTCACAGATTTAAATTAAAATATTATAATGTCATTTTTAAGAACGTTCATTAAACAGGACATAAGCTGAAAGCATTCTTATGAACATATATTCAAATTTAGTTCGGAAAAAAAAAACGCTCAAATTAGATTCAAAAGCACAACAATTTTATTTAAAGACGGCAAATAGTAGATATTTCCCAAAAGATTCAATCAATTATTGTTAATGATAGAAGAGAGACTGGCAGCTATTTACGATTATCTCGATAGTGTGGGCTGATCTCACGCGTGGCAATGCATTTTGCATAACCCATCCAACTCATCTTGGTTTTGGAAATTTTAAAGCGTAAATACTCACCTTTAACACGCAACGGAGTAGACTGTTTGTTGCTCACCGCTGGCCCTCGGTCGTTGATTACATCAACTGCTTTGAATCGGCCATATAATAAACATATGGGATAGTCGTACACTCACAAAAATATCACCACTTATGTACTAAAATATGGGGCTAAAAAGGATTACAAAATAATATTATAGCAGAAACAAGGATTAAATCTGAAATATATTTCCCAAAGTTATTATAATGATTATTATTGTTTGTTTTTGAGTTTCCTATCATATGAAGTAAATATCACATTAAAAAGTTAAAGGAAAAAACTTAAAGAGATCAACTTTTATTCTTATTTACACCCATTATTCCCATTTTCTTAATAGGTAAGGGTATACAAGATCTAAACTTTACAGAACATGTTATTTAAAACCAAAAGCCATTAACGTTAAAAAGTATTTTTCAATTAAATGAAGAGTTCGTAATTGTCGTAATGGAGATTTCATTTCCTAATAAAAGGAAGCAACTCAGAAAAGCTTTTAGCCTTTTATGGGGTATATTTTCTTCGAGTGCAAGCGATATCTCAGCAAACACATCGTGTGACAGTGTGCGAGATTGTGGCAGTGTGCCTGTGTGTCACGATGTCTGTTAAGTGGGGCCGGGCTGGGCCGGTTGCTTGACAGTTGATTCGTCAAATAGAACCGCACTCGAGGCGACGTTGTTTTCTATTCCTTTATTTTGTATATTTGGCCCCTCCAGAGTCTGTTTATAACCCCACGCACGTTGCATTCCATTTGTCCAGGTAAAGTGCAGCAAGATGGAGCGGAATCCCACAGCGGTCAAGGGAGGAGGTGGAGGAGGAGTAGGAGAGTCCAGTGATTACATGCTGAACTTCAAGAACATCATAGCACCTGGAAATGAAGCCTCCATGACCAGGGAGTTCAATCCTCAAGTGGCCTACGAGTTCGAGCAATACCTCAATCCCCTGAAGCTCAAACAACATGTGCTGCGGAGTGAGAAAATGCGATCCATCCTGGAGCACTATGCCAAGGAGTCCGGACAGTCGGTTAAGCAGATGGAAAAGCAGGCCAAGGCCATCATCGACGAGATCGGCTTGGAGAGGAATATGGCCATAATCCGGTGGTGTGGAATCGCCATCACTGCGATTGGTAAGCGGATCTGTGATGGATTCTACGTGAATTCGGCCAGCATGGCCAACGTCCGCAAGGACATGGGCAAGTGTCCGGTGCTCTATCTCCCCAGTCATCGCAGCTACATGGACTTTATTCTCATGTCGTATATCTGCTACTATTACGACATCGAGATTCCCGGAATAGCAGCCGGCATGGGTAAGTGATGATTAATTCCCCTAAAATATACAACTTTGCTATAATATAATTACGAATTTCGATAAGTAAATATAGTTTTAAGATTAGGGATTTATGGTTATTTTCTCAGGAATATTTCTTTATGACTAACCCAATTTTTTTCTTTAGTATTAGAATCAAGTAAATTCACGTCCACATATACCACAATCCAACGTCAATGACCCTTAATTTAGATTGAAAATAAAAAATAATGGACATCATTAGCTTTTAAACTTTTTAAACTTAGTTTGTTAATTGTTTCTCACTTACAAACTATAATTGTTAGCGCATTTAGTAGATCATTATCTTTATAATACGCGGACGCAATTAGCGTTAATGTAATTTTATGAGCGTTAATGCATTTAACATTTTAATTAGTACAATTATCAATACCATTTTTGGGTTATTTGGTATAGATTTTGAATAAAGATGTCCACACAAAATTTAAATAAAGCTGTTAATTAAAATCAATTAGTACCCTACAAAAACGAGATATAGAATGTTTGTTATAAAGATGTAGTTATTAAAATATCAAAATTCATCGTCTTTTTAATTTGTATAATTATCAATTAAAATTGTAAACAAAATATAATTATATGGATATTATCCAATCCGTACTTAATTACTTAAACCAATTTTTTAAATGTATTTACTCTTTTAAAAATATATACATATATATTTGGTCTTTAAATGTCTCGTATTAAATTTTCGTCAATTCCTTGCAGATTTCCACTCCATGTTTGGTATGGGCACCATGCTGCGGAAAACGGGAGCTTTCTTCATGCGCCGAAGCTTCTCCAACGACGAGCTGTACTGGGATATTTTCAGGGAGTACATGTACGCCCTGGTAGCCAGTTACCACATCGGCGTGGAGTTCTTCATCGAGGGAACGCGTTCAAGGAATTTCAAAGCTCTAGTGCCGAAGATCGGACTTCTTTCAATGGCCTTACTGCCATACTTCACGGGGGAAGTGCCCGATGTCATGATCGTGCCGGTGAGCGTGGCCTACGAGCGAGTACTGGAGGAGCAACTTTTCGTCTACGAACTGCTGGGAGTGCCCAAGCCCAAAGAGTCCACCAAGGGATTTTTCAAGGCCCTTAAAATCATAGACGAGCGCTTCGGCAAGATGTTCCTGGACTTCGGGGAGCCCATTTCGGTGCGTGAGTTCTTCGGACACGACAGTGGTCAGAGGATGCAGAGAGCAGGAGTGGGCGGACACCTGCAGAAGCTCAACCGGCAGGAGGTGGAACTGGTCAAGCAGCTGGCAAACGAGATTATCTACCAGCAGCAGCGACGCATTGTGATCACTACCTTCAACCTCCTTAGCCTGTACTACGCAAGTCAATTGTATGCTCAGAAGAGTGTGAACATTGATGAGTTGTCTCGGGGAGTGATCCACTTGAAGCGCATCTTCGAGCAGCTTGGAGCACATGTCAGCACCAAAGCATCAAGTATCAAGGCGGATATTATCGATGCCGTGGAGATACACTCGAATATCCTGCACTTTGCAAGTGCCCGCTTGCAATTTACACCGATGGCAGCCAAGCAATTGGCGGAACAAATCGATGTGAAGCGACTGAAGGCCCATGCCCTGTGTCCACAAACCATGGCAGTGGCAGTTCCGATGTTGGCTCTACAGCTCTACGTGAATCCCTGCATGTTTTGGCTGGCCAGGCCCGCCTACCTCCTACTGGCTGCTCTCAAGGAGCAGCGGAGTCAGGACAAGCAGTCGGATAGCATCTCATACGACGGCACTTTGTCGGCCCTGCATGCGCATGTGACCAGCATGGATGCTCTGTTCCAGCACGAGTTCATCATCGAATCGAATCGCGAGGCTGCAGAATTCGAGACGCATCTGCAGCTGCTCCTGGACGAGCGGGTGGTGGACGTGGAGAAGAGCGGGAGGATCAGGGTGCAGGACAACGAGTGCTCTCATGTTATTCTGGCCGCCCTGGCGCCATTCCTATGCCTCTACTACCAGCTGGTGGTCACGTTACGAAAGGTAAGTCATCCAAATATTACACGGGCCAGCGAAGAAAAATATTTTAAGAGCTGTTTTGTTTATTGAAAAAATTTTGGTGTATTTTTAGACCCTGTACCCAAAGGGTAAAGGGTATATTAAGTTTGTGCAAATGTATGTAACAGGCAGAAGGAGGCGTGGCAGACCCCACAAAGTATATATATTATTGATCATCATGATGAGCTGAGTCGATATAGCCATGTCCGTCTGTCCGTCTGTCCGTCCGTCCGTCCGTCCGTCCGTCCGGATGAACACACGGATCTCAGCAACTGTAAGAGCTAGAGGAACCGTATTACCAGTGTAGATTCTCCTAATACTGAGTCAATTAGAGTTTATTTTTTTAAGTCGGCGCCACGCCCACCGCCCCCGCAATTTTTATTTGAATTTTTGCACTGCCCTGCACTGCACAATTTTCAAGCTAAAATTTTTTTAAAAATACACATGCAATTGGAGCATAGATTTCTACCGATCCTGAAAATTTCATCAAGATTGGTTAATTAGAAAGCGTACAATAAATACCTAAAGTTTACAGGCGCTAAACACAAAAAAATCAGTTTATTTGCGCAAACAAACGGTAAATCGCTTGCGTTCGGTGGTTGATTTTTCTCGGAAGTGTCGCTGCAGCTGCGCTGCCACTACCTTCATATACATATGTATGAATGTGTGCCTTCAATATATTTTTACTGTATTAGCTGTCGGTTCAAAAAGTTTGGGTTTGTCGAATGGTTACGACGTTCGACTTAAAACGCGAAGATCTTGGGTTCGAATCCCAGACCGGACTCGGTGTGAATATATATAAATATATATATATATTTTTTTTTTTTTGCTTATAACCAAATTTGTACAGGGTCTGTAACAGTCGGGAAACTCGACTGTAACGTTCTTACTTGTTTTTATATGTATTTTGTATTCTAACAGAATCTAATCCCCTTAATTTGTTTCAGATTCCTCTGGAGTTGGAATTCAGCAACAAGGATCTGCTCGTTCGCGTCCAACAGCATGTGGAGCAGCTGCTGCAGCAGCCTGGAGGCACTGCCTCCCACGTGCATCCATATTGCCTGGCCCTGGACAACCTCAACATTGCCATCTACGCCTTAATTCAGCGGGGCTACCTCCTCAAGTGCCGGGACTCGGGGCAGATGAAGATCGCTACAGTGCCAGGGAAGTGTCTCCAGGAACTGGAGCTGCAGATGCTCGAGTACTGCCAACTGATGCCATTCGCCCAGTACTCGACGGCGGCCAACGAGCAGGCCCAGTTCCACATAGCCAAGTTATAACTGGCAAATGGCAAACGGCCGGCGACGGGGGAGGCGGCGATAGGAGCGGGAACGGATACGGAAACGAATCCCGAACCGGTGTCGAATCCCAATCAGTGTAGTACAATTTGCATTTCATTGTCCATGCAGTTCATCCAGTTTGTTGTCGGCCTGCTCAAAAATTGTCGCATCATCTGCATTCTGTTTTTCATTGTGGTGGTAAAGCCTCTCTGGCAGCTCCTCCACTGGCTCATTGAATCCTCTCATTCATTCACCTAGTCTTAAGGGGTGTCAGGTTAGGGTGGTCACGGTATAAATTAATACAAAGAAATATCAAAAAACTAGGAAGTGGGACTGTATCTATGGACAGTTTAAAGCAATTTTGCCCTGGAAACTATAGGTTGAGAGAAAAACTATTTACTATAACCAACAATTTTAAATCAACAGTATTTCCTCTTATCTTTGACATTCCCTTTTTTGCTTTCTAAAATAATTGCTGATTCATTTTGAATTTATCCCCATGATTTATTTAAAAAATCAAGAAATGGTCTTAAAGTATTAAATAACGAATTCCTTAACTAGGCATAATAACTATAATTAGAAACATTTTTAATTAGAAGACTATCTATGGCGAAATTGTTTTAAAATGTTCACAGATTAGATTCCCGAACGAGAATTCTTTGTAATCGATCCACCATAGAAAGTGCGTGCGTGTATCTGAGTAAGGGAGTATTTTAAGGAATAGCAAACTGATATTTAATGTTTTTGTATGCCATTTAAAACAAATGAAATTCACGAAAAAGCCAAAAACTCACGAGCAATCGAATTTTTGATCAAAACATTTTTGTATAGAAGAGTCGTATATCGTAGATCCCATCGAAATGCAATTCATTGAAATGTTGCCCAACAAAGGTTTTTGGGGTGAACATGTGAACACCTGTTTACGATTGAGTTAAGGCGCAAAAATTTGGATTACTATTTTACAATTGGTTAATGACATTTTTGGAAGTTAAAACTAATTTACATTTAGTTTTGTTGGTGGTTTATTTTTGTTACATATCATTTTGAAAAGCATTTAATAGATCCAAAAGCAATTGGAACACACAAAGGGTAGATTTTAGTTTAATTTTAAGTTTTTAAAGTTGAACTTTTGGAATATGTTTTAAACATTCAACATTTTCGTTAAGTTTTTGTTTTATTTTTCCTTTTTTTAAAATTGGTTATGTTTATCCGCTCATTCCTGGATTATTTGATCATAATTCAATTGTGCCAATACAAAAGTCATCACCACAAAAATAGTTATAAAGCAAGCCACAAGCCTTGCCAATAATTAGCTATATATAATGGTTGATTCGGAACCCGAGGGGGTCCGGTTGTTCCTAGTGGGAACCAGCACAAAAAATATGAAACAGTCCGCAACGTGCAATACAAATGTTCTGTTTATTGATATTTTTAGAAACCTTTTCGTTTTAGTTTTGTGGTAGTAAATTTTATATTTATATAGAAATAAATAAGAGCAAACAAAACACCAATCCTAACTACACTCGATAGCAACCAAACCAACAGAAACCAAGAGCAATAACAATAAAGAATTTAGTCGGTGCCTGTTGCGCCACAGAAACTTGACTGCCGAGTGTTTTGAAGTAAAATAATAAGGAATAAGGATCACCGGCAGAACTGCCTTTTGAACTGGTCCAGGGTACGCTGGCTAATGACCACCTGCATCATCAGCCTCTCGGGATTTTCCTCATCCGCCACCGTGTCCACCACTGCGGCGTTTTTGTAAAGCCAAGCCATTTCTGGCCCGCCGCTGGGCACTCGCATCTGGAGCTTTCTCCTCCCGGTGGCTGTCAGAATCTGCTCTTCAACGTCTGACAGCAAGGGTTCCAATCCAGTTAAGCTGCGGGCTGAGATGCGGTGCACTGTATCAGAGGGTGGCTGATCCTTGGAGGATACCAAATCACATTTGTTGTAGACGTTGATAACAGGTGGCAATTTGCTGGCTGTGGAATCTCCGCCAGCTACATTAAAGGCCAACGAACGAAGAGTGGCCTCCACATGGCTGCGCTGGGCATCGTGGCACGGATGGGAAAGGTCCTGAACATGGATAATTACATCCTAAGAGAGGAGAACAAAATTATGAAATTCAATATCGTTTAAAATATGTGATTGTGAATTTTTTAGTTTTGTATAACTACCGCCATTTTTTAAATTATTTTGAATTTTATTAATATTATTTAAAAACAAATTTTTATGAACATTGTTGCAATTAATTAAATTATATGACATAAATAGGCATCGCATTTTGGTAGATTATCTGTACTCAAAAAATTTATCATGAATTCTTTAGATATATCACTCACCGCCAGCATGGCATCTTCCAAAGTAGCCACAAAGCATTCAAAAAGACCCGTGGGTAGATCGGACATGAAGCCCACCGTGTCCATGTAGATCACTTCTAGATTACAAGGCAAGCAACCCGCATGGGCGGTGACATCCAGTGTTGCAAATAACTGATTCCTAGGCTGCAGTGCGTCCTCCACGGTCAGGGCTTTTATCAGGGAGGTCTTTCCAGCATTTGTGTACCCCACGACGGCAACGATTGGATAATTCTGCTGCTTGCGCTTCTGTCGGAGCAACTGCCTCTGGCGGCGTACACGATCCAATTCCGCTCGGAGCTTTCGTTCTCTGGTTCGCAGGATCTCCTTTTGCAGATCGGTGAGAGCATAGCCCTGGCGACGAGTCTGCGTGACACTGGCATCCTTGGCCTGGGCCCAAATATAGGGGAGCTCGGCCATCGCCACCTGGGTTTGAAAATAGGAACAAGAAAGAGTGTTAAAAAGATCGGTATAAAATAAATAAAGCATAAACACATAAAAATATCCAAAATTTCATTAATAATCTGGTTTGAAAAAGTATTAAACTAACCTGAAGCCTGGCTTCGGCGCTGGTCGCATGAAGCCTCAGAATCTGAATGACCACCGAGTAGCGATCCATCACCGGAAGCCGGAACTCCGCCTCCAGAAAACGTTTCTGGGCGAAGGAGAGTGTGCCCTTGCTGACGAACAGACAAGTCAAGTGCCGCTCCTGGCGAAGATCGGTGACCAAAGTTTTCAGTTCCATCAGCTTACCACTGCCGAAGAGAGTTTTCTTCTCTAAGCTTTCGAGTGGTACTTTGAGCGCCTTGGCCACTTGCCAGTTGGGCAGGGAGTTTATTAGGGCGGAGGCCTCCGCCAACTGATCCTCTGGCCGGACATCGCTGGGAGTGTTTTGGCGTTTTGCCGACCATTTTACATAAGGCTGCAGGATGAGCACTTGCTGGGCACTAGCTATGTCCCGAGAAATCCGCATGGCCCCTCCAGCCACCTCGTCGTATGCGCTGTAAATAAGGGAAAGCAATAAGATATTTTTAATTTTTGGGTCCTAAAACTGACCTAGGCCAGAAATATAAATAGCAATCCTCGAACTCTACTAACCGATCATCCAAGAAGCGCATGTCTGTGAGATCACCGCTCGACCCCTGGACCTCCTGCTCGTCATCCTCCTCTTCTCGCTGACCAGCCTGCATTTGCGCCTCGAAGAAGCTTTTCCTGTTTCTGATGCCTTTAACCCCTTGGTGCTGTGTGTACTTCAAACGTGTCGGGATCAGCACCACTGAACGCAGTTGAATTCCTCTGACCAGGCGCACAAATCCCCTCAGAGCAGACATGACTAAAGACTACTTAAGGACTGGGTGGACTAGTTTCTCTAAAAGCTCTCCTCGTGCAGCACGGAATGCTTATCCTCAAAGGCCATCCACGCCGCTTGGCACGATTTGGTGCGCTGCGAGGTGGTCTGATAGGAGACCCCGGTGGCTACCAGTGAGGAAAGGAGAATATTGTATTTGGCTGGATACCTGATGCGGGACTGTATGATTTTCTGAGCAAAGTAAGTTCCCGAAAAGCCTGTAATGAGTGTAATTGATTAATTATTATGCAATGGTATTTGGCACGCTAATAAAATGAAACGCACTTAAACAAAATGTAGCGAGGCCTGTGAAGAGTGAGCGGGTCATGCAGTCGATGTAACCATCGAATCCCGGATGCTTCTCTCGCTGCTGGTCCTTCAAGCGTTTAATATCGTTCATAATAACCGCTTTATTAACTTATTTTTATTTATTATCATCCGTGTTTTGCCGGCGACGCAGTGCTTTCAGATGGCGTTAGTAAAAACCATCAAAACATTTCAATTATACCGCAAAATCCTAATAAATAATACCATTTCAAAAATTACTATATTCAAAAAAGGAATTTAACAAACATTTTTAAAATTTAAAGCCATAAAAGTCAAAAAGTGTATAAACAATTTATTTAAAATACTCTATTCAAAAGGATTACATCAAAAACATTCGACTTTGGCAGACTCGTGGAACTGCATTAATGAATTTAAATCTTATGGGGTTTTTAAACAATGATTAATAAAAGTATCATTTATGTAAAAAATAAAAACCTGTCAACTAAAAATATATTTAATTAATATAACACAATTTATATATTCATTCTGTTTGTTGGAGTTTTAAACACATTACATTCTATAAAATATTAAATTTTCTTGCTCACTTTTAGGCATTGGCACAGAAAATATAAAGAGTACGAATAAATATACAGCAATATTTTGTATATGCTAAAATACGCTAAATTTGAAATTTTTGATTTATATTACATTTTTTAACAGTTTAATTTCTTACAAAGAACCCTTTGTTGATTTATTAAAATAAAGGACAAGAACATTTTAGAACATATTTTTAGAAAACCGTTTACTTTACCTAATATTATTATAATAAAAAATACTCTATCCGCATTTCTGCATTTATTACTTAACATATATTATTACTTGTCAAAACGCCTATGTATGTACATAGGTAATTGTATACCAATTATATATATACCAATTTGATCACTACATAAAATACCCATTATTGTTTATTATTATCATTATTATTGTATTAAAAGGGGGAAACTTTAAGTGGTTTTCGTTATCTTGGTCTGAATTGTAATTTTCAGTCAATATAGTTTTAATATATTTGTTGTTCAAATTATATAGTAATTTAATTTTGCAAGGTTGCATAAATATTTCTTTATTTGCCTCTTTCCTTATAATTTTAACCACAAGATGGTAACATATTGATGGAGGCAACTCCAACCCTGTTAAGTATATATATTCTTGATTTTAAACCTGTTGGTCTGAAACTTTACCTGTTGCAGGTAGAATATAAGTCGAAACACTACATCACAAAGCTGCCAAAGGATCGATTTAAATAATTAATTGATTATTCAGAATACACTATTTTATGAACATTTTAAACTATCCTGAAAATCCCATAAAAATGGGACCCCTGTATTCTATTCCACGGTTTGAGGGCAACTGGTCTGCAAAGGTTTTCTAAGCTTCGGGCAACGAAGCTGACCCTTCTGTTTTTTATTTATTTTTATAAACCCATAATCAATAAACGCTTATACAAATATTTTTAAACACTGGCATTCTTGCGTATGCTTCTTGCAGTTTATAATCCAACAAACAAGCCATAAATCAATAAACGCCTATAAAAATAACGCTTATCAAGACCCCACGGTATTTACAGGTAGCCGGAGCCTTTGTCGAGTGCGCAATCCAGAACTGATAACAGGCGGATTTGAATGCAAATGGGGTTTTGATAGCTGTTCGAGGGCATTGTTACCGACTTAGGCTTATCGTCAATTGATAAGTAAACACTGGTAAAACGTCAATTGTTCCAAAAATTCAATCACTCAAGTACAGTTCATTGTCATCTATCGATCTATTCCTTAAGCTAACATATATTTAAGTAGTGCCCTATTATTAAGGTATATACATTTCAGTCTTAGTTGCTTGAGCTGGCCTCTAGTTTGCAATCTGGCTCAACGCCCTCAAATATGGGAGCACTCTCCTCCTCACCGCCTCCTCCAGTTATGATCCCAATAATATCCGAAAGCGAGTATTGTCCCAAAAAGCTGTTTACGGCCTGTGAAGTACGGAAAAATAGAAGATGATCACATGCATTTTTCGATATTCTGGATGAACCCACCGTTTGCACTTTGGAAACCACAGTGTCCTGGCCATAGTCCCAGATATCGCCGAGCAGCTCCACGCCCAACTCGTTGACCAGGGCATGAATAAAATCATTGATGCGCTCCTCCTCCAGCAGGTTGTCAAAGCTGATCTTAAGGTCTCCCAAATGGAGATCAATTTGTAGCGAATAGATGGCTAGTGGTGAAACGCTTCTTATGCGGAAGGAGATTAGGATCGAAAGGTCCTTCACGGAGGTTCTAAAAGCAAGTACGGTAAGGAACGGTTCCTATTTAAAGATAACTAGACTTACTCGGCATTTCCATCACCCGCCAAATTAAGGATGTAGGCTAGAGATCCCTTGGCGGTGTACAACGACTCGAAATAGGTGTTCGGAAAGGTGACATTGATGGTGCTCTTGAGACCCGGCACCGGATTTAAGGTGAGCGTGGGTAAATAAAAATCGGACACTCCATGCAGTTGGAAATTATCAATGGACCCCGTGAAGCTAAAAAAATATAGGATTTCCCACTTTATAACCATATCAGATTATGATTTTGATTAAAAGCTTACTTCACCAGGTATTTAGAGTCGACCGCTGTCTGTGCATGCTTCAGCTGGAGAGGATCTAGAGCGGGTAGCCCCAGGTTTGGGATGGGGTGGCACATGCGCATGCGAAACTCGTTAAGGAAATTGAGGATCACACTCTCGTAGACGCACGCAGCAGGCGCCAGAGATGTGTAGAAAACGGTTAGGGCCAGAAGGACCTGCGAGGTGAAGTGTGCCTGCCGCATGCTGATGATCCGTTTCCGTTCGGCTTGGAGTGGCTACTGAAGAGCACTCGCACGGCCGCCGGAATTTTGTTTGCGCACTCTCAAGTGGATCCAATCCCAATGCGGGTGTCAAGATACGAAGCTAAGTTTTTTCAATATATTTCGGCCCACAAAAACTTATCTTCGCTAATCGCGGACGGGGCCCGGTCGCGATTAATCGCAGAGGCTATGGGAGGGCCGTGTGTGTGCTTCTATTTGCAATTTATTCGGTTGTTTATCAGGCTAATCTCTGCCAGGCTGGACTATTAATAACTAGTTTTAGGCTAGGGTCCTTGGGGTTTCCCCAGCTACACCTGCTCCGGTGGCTGTCTCAGGTGCTCGGGGATCTGCTGCAGCTCGGTTTTGGATGCCTGCAGGGCCACTCCCTCGGGCAGGTTTCGTTCGATGTACTCCAGGAACGTGTCCAGCGTGGAGCCCGTCAGCTTGTGGAAGTTCATGTAGCGGAAATGGGTGCGCACCTCGTACTGCACGCGATGCTTCTTGTAGATGTGCACCGACTTCAGAAGAGTCATGCGCTCGTGGTGCGCCTTGCGGGGTGACCAACTGGGGGGGATAAACATAATACTCTTAGAGATCTCCCTTCGCTAGATGGGCTGCCCTCCCTGCCACTCACCACTTGCCCTTCTCAATGCCCAAGTGCTCGGCCGCCGTCGTTGCGAACCAGGTGTAGCTTTTCAAAACCGCCGGATCAATCCCCCGCAGCTCGATCTCGAGCTTGCTAAAGAGTTTATCCGGCTCAGGGGCAGGCGCTGCGGGTGAAGCATTTGTTGCTGTGGATGCACTGGTGGCAACAGAGGACAGTGACCGCACTGGCTGGACCCAGCGGAGGTGTCTTAAAGCCTGGATAGGAGAGTTTACATTTGTAATTCATTTTTTCTTTAATAAAAACAGTTTAAATACCTGCAACATATTTTTATTTACAGCCAGAATTATGCAAGTGCGGCAAATTGGATGTTTTTCCTAACGCCTCTTGGGAAATCCCAAAAAAATACCAATTCTCGCATAGGTATTTTTGGTAGTCATACTACATCAAATTAAGGTTATTTTATACCCCGTACAATACATTAGTTACTAATTTCTATATTTATAGTTGCTAAATATAAATAATAGAAATTAAGATAAATCTATTGCATGTATTTCATACCCTTTTACAAAGGACATGTGGCCTTAAAAAATAATATGGCCAAAAGTACCCTGGAATTAATGTTTAAGAATATACCAAATCCGTTAGGCCATTGGTCCTAAATGCGTTCCTATTGAAATTTCGCACGTGTTTACGTTGTTTAAACATTTAATATAGTTTACTAATTAAGATAACGTTTAAAACACACTGTTTTAAAATCGACTTAAGCAGGACTTAAGCCAGAAATAATTTTCAATAATATTTAAATAAATATTACAGCAAAGACACCATGAAAGATACTGAAGTTAAAGGTAAACAGCCGGCATATATACAAAATTCGAATAAAATCTGATTATTTTCTCCCGATTGCAGATACCTCAAAGGAAAAAGAGCCCCAGAAGGATTCGAAAGAGGATCCAGAAGATGCCAGCTCCGAAGAGGATGAATTCGAGGACATCGATGACGACGACGACGAAATGGACGAGGGTGAAGAGCCAACCACATGTCTATTCTGCGCGGAGGTCTTCTCAAGTATATCAAAAGCCATCGATCACCTGGACGCCCAGCACAATGTTAATCTGTCGCAGCTCCAGAAGAAGTTCCAAATGGACCAGTACTCCTTCATTAAGCTGGTTAACTACATAAGGGATACCAAAATTAGCGCCGAGAAGTTACTCTCCACGGATCAGGCCCTGTGGCAGGACGAGAAGTACCTTAAACCGCAGGCATATGAGCCTTGGTTGTGCTACGATTATGAGGTCCTCAAAACAGATGCTGTGGACGCACAGCCATCGGTACAGGAGCTCATGCAGCTTGTTGCCGAGCAATCCAAGCTGCTGCAGGAGGCCAATGAGAACATGGAACGCATGCGCACCGGCTACAAGGAGCTGCTTCAGAAGGTCAATGAAGACGGAGAGTCCAAGGCTTCTGGAAATGCAGTTCCTCGTAATAATCCCAACTTCGACAAGGAGTACTTTAACAGCTACTCCCATTTTGGAATCCATCACGAGATGCTGAGCGATAAAGTTAGGACCAGCACCTACCGCTCGGCTTTGCTTGAAAACGAGGCAACGGTGCGGGGTAAGACAGTATTGGACGTCGGGTGTGGCACGGGAATCCTCTCCATCTTTGCCTCCCAGGCAGGAGCATCCCAAGTTGTTGGCATTGACAACTCCGAAATTGTCTACACGGCCATGGACATCGTTAGGTAAATAAACATACATACCTCAAAACCAAACCCCTGACGTTAACCTCCAAACTTGATTCCAGGAAAAACAAGGTGCAGAATGTGAAGCTGGTCAAAGGCCGCCTGGAGGACACTGAACTGCCTGAGGAGAAGTACGACATCATTATTTCCGAATGGATGGGTTACTTTTTGCTGTATGAATCCATGCTGGACAGCATCATCTATGCGCGCGAGCACCACCTCAGCCCTAATGGCATCATCCTGCCAAGCCGGTGCACTCTTAGTATTGTTGGCTATGGAAACGACATCCTCTACGGCGAGCAAGTGGAGTTCTGGTCCGATGTGTACAACGTGAACATGAGCGATCTGCGCAAGAAGTCCATCGAGGAGCCGCTAATGGAGGTGGTCGATCCCCAATTCACGCTGACAGAGCCGGAACAGATAGCCAACTTTGACATGATGACCGTCGACTTAAACTACCCCAATTTCACTTATCAATTCAGCCTGAAGGTTACGAAGCCTGGACGCCTGTCTGCCTTTGTGGGCTACTTTGACACGCTTTTCGAGATGCCCAACTCGGTTAATTTCAGCACTTCACCCACCGAAACTCCTACACATTGGAAGCAAACAGTGTTCTTTATCGACCAGCCAAAGGCGGTGAAGGAGGGCGAGGTAATTAGTGGGAAAATCATCTCCCGAAGGCACAAAGAGGATGTGAGGGCGCTTAACGTTGAGATCGAAGTTTTTGGCAAGAAACACAAGTACAGTGTGGTCTAACATTTAAATTCCTATGAGAACTAGTCCATGGGAGTTTAATGGTTTCTAAAGAACACTAATATAAGAAATAGTTTTATAAGAAAACTGCACAGAATTCAATTTAAAATTACAAAACCAATTAAATATATTATTTGAACAACAGATTCCTTATCTCACTTTAACCATACCTAAATCGTCTTTCGTTAATCTTATTCGGCACATAAAACCCAAACTCTGATTCGCAAATTAAAAA
This sequence comes from Drosophila setifemur, assembly GCA_021224005.1. NCBI lineage: Eukaryota > Metazoa > Arthropoda > Insecta > Diptera > Drosophilidae > Drosophila > Drosophila setifemur. Next base: position 23,189,111 of record JAJJHY010008598.1, on the reverse strand, counting down.
TTAATTTGGCAAGAAAAGGGAATGTAATTTCTGGGGTTTTCAAATCGTTTTTAATTAAAGATTCTTACATCTTGCACTGCGGACAAATGTGAACTTAATTACTGTTTTAAAATATGTAAATATATATAAATTAAATGAGAGCCCACTGCCAGATTGGATGGAAAACTGGATTGCGGGCGCGGCCAAAACATAATCAATTATTTTTATTTGTGGGAACATGAGCTTTAAGCCGTTTTGGTTTCCAACTCGGAGGCGGGAATCTCCGGCTCCTCATCGTTGTACACATTTTCGGCCATCTGCCACACTTGCATGATATTGTCCTCGGAAACAGAGCAGATGATCCACGGTTCGTTAGGGTTCCAAGAGAAATCGCTGATTTTGGCGGTGTGTCCGCCATGGATGAAGAGCAGCTCCGGAGGCCCATCCTCGGCATCCTCCGAGCTCTGCTCCTCGCCGATCTTGGACAGATCCCACACATGAAGCCGACGATCGGTGCCGGAGGAGGCGAGAATGGTCTCGTTATGCGGCGACCACTGCACCTGGAAGATTTCATCCTTGTGCGACTCGAAGGAATGTAGTTTCAGCTTTAGATTGCGAAGATCCCACAGCGCAACGGTCTTATCAGCGGACCCGGTAGCCAAAATAAATTCCGAGTAGGGATTGAAGCTCAGACAGTTCACCTCGGCCGTGTGCGCGTCCACGGTGTGCGAGGGCTTCGAGGTGTTGTTGTTGCGCGTGTCCCAGATCATCAGCTTCTGGTCATCGGCTACCGATCCAAACAACGACTCGTGCAGCAGATGCCAGGCCACATCTTCCACAACTGCCGTGTGCCCGGTGAAGATGTTCTTGGCATCGATCACCCGGTGCTCCTTGGGTGTGGCATTGATGTCCCACAGGCAGATGGTGTGGTCATCTGAGGCCGATAGCAAGTAGCCTGCAAGATACAAATTAAAATAATTAAAAATGCTTCGGAGCTTCGACCATTCCAATCTATTCTAATAGTTCAAATAGTATTTATCGACTTCTAAACTATGTATAATATAAATCTTATAGGTGCAATGCTAAGGGTATAATATAACCGAATAAATTTTTTTTTTAAATCATTATCACCAGCCGAATCTTAAATATTCATCGATCTAAAATAGTAATAACAAGAAAGGAAGGCTAGCTTCGGTACCCGAAGCTTAGAATACCCTTGCAGACCAGTTCCCTTAAAACTGTGCGGTAATTTGTATGGCAGCTATATTGGGATATAGTAATCCGATTTTTGGTTTTTGATTTCCTAAATCAGTTTTACTGTCTATGGAAACTGTATTTCTCAAGAATGAATTAATTGTCTTGAAAAACACCAGAGTTATGCTCAATGACCCATTTCTCCCATCGTTCCTATGGCAGCTATAGGATATAGTGGTCCGATTTTTATGAAACTTTCAGGATACGTTAAAATAGTCATTAAAAATAGATTTCTAAATAATGAATTGGTTATCTTAAAAAATGGCGAATTTATGGCACTTTTTCTCAATCGTTCCTATGGCAGCTATGTGATGTAATGTTCCGATTCCGGCCGTTCCGGAATATACTACCTGCAACAGATTGAAGGGTTGGTGCAAAGTTTCAGTCCGATAGCTTTAAAACTGAGAGACTAGTTTACATAGCAACCGACAGACGGACAGACAGACGGACAGACAGACGGACATGGCTATATCGACTCGGCTGGTGATGCTGATCAAGAATATATATACTTTATAGGGTCGGAAATGTCTCCTTCACTGCGTTACAAACTTCTGGTCAAAATTATAATACCCCTGCAAGGGTATAAAAAAACTTGTAGGCTATTCTATTCAGAATAAAACCAATTAGACCAGCTAAAGTTAATGGTGTTTATAAATTATATGGTTATATTTAAAGTCGTTAAGTTCTGGCGTAGTCCGAAATAGTATTCAGTTATCGTTAAATTGTGCGGGCTCCGATGTTAAGTTAATTCACATGTTGCCGTTTTATGGGCTTCTGTCAAATGCAGTGATTTTGGGAACTTCGGTTCTGACAACTCAAAGTTATACCAAATTGATATGATTGCTTTCTAATAAATAGGATTTTCTCATGGGTTACAACAAAAGGTGCTTACCATTGAGGTTGGGGTTCCAAGAAAGGCCGTAGCCCTCCTTCTGGTGTCCGCGTAGCCGCAAGTCCGGCTGGCACTCGCCAGACGGCTCCGGCTTGCTGGGATGCTTCGTATAGTCGAAGACAAGGACGTCGCTAGAGGGCGTCTTGGTCGCGATGACGCAGGCGTTCTGGGGCATATAACGCGCCCGGTTGACCTCACCCTCATGGTTGATCTTGATCTCAATCTCGATTTTGCCACAAACCGAACCAAAGCCCCCAAACTCGCCCTTCTCGTTGTCGTAGTGCGAACCGTCGAACTGGGCATCTTCGCTGGGCAATTGGACGCTGGCGATTAGAAGATGGTTCTGCTCGTCGGATGTGTGAGTGCCCAGGATGAGGCGGTGCACCGAGTAGTCCTTCCCATCCTGCTTGGTCACATCGGGCAGCCATTGGGCGGTCAGCGAGGGCCACTCCAGGGCGTGGGTCATTACCAGGTCGTAGAGGAACGGCGTGTTCTTCTTCCAGATCTTGTACTCCTCGTTGATCACGCGCTCCTCGACGGCGTCGTCGAAGGACTCCGCTGCTGTTTAGATCATCATACTCGATTAGACCTTTGCAATGGGTTGCATCTTCTGCAGACTTACCATTATCGCCGCGATCCCCCATGGTAATTGGCTGCGTCGCAAAGTCGCCTGCCAACGAAATTCGGGCGCCAAAACAACAAAAGCCGAAGCGGCAAAACGCGTGCACGGACTTTTGGCACAAACTACGCAAGTTTGCGGCGAAACACAAAATACTCAGCTGCTGACCAGCTCTCAAACCAACCGGGATATATTTAACTAATTGTTTTCGGTGCACACACGCTTTTACTTAGCTTATTGCCTGCGCTAAACGGGAAATGGCAAATTTTCTCTTCTTTTTTTGCAAGCGCGTCGTCGGCTGCTAGAGATGGCAATGGCAACGATGGCGGCACTTCAGCCATCGATAACGATAGATGGATGGTGCTTTTAAAATACCAAAATGGCGCCTATTTTTAAATGTCGGTATTTTGTGGGTGGCAACGCTTGGTGCAATAATAATTCCGTTGGACTGGCAAGGCCGGCAAATTGCATAAACAAATAATTTATTCTTTATCAGCTCTGCAATTCGAAACCCGTTTCCGCGCCAATGACCGACCCACAATCAACACATGCTCGGGCTCTCGCAGCAAGTGCAGCTCAGTTTTCCGCAGGCAGTCGTGAATCGTGGGAGTAAAATGCTTTTTGCCTATAACCCGCTCTAGCAATTGCGAATTTTGCGAAATAGTTTAACAAGCGGTAATTGATTCGACAACATGACGAACAGCTCATCGCCGGGCCTATCAAATCGTGGTTTCCAGTCATGTAAGTTAAGTGGAATGGGCAGCGGAGCGACCACAAAGCGAAAACTTTCTCTTCGACGATTTCCGATTTTGTTTGTCTTCGCCATCGCCATCGCTTTGCTTCGCTTCTTTCACTTGCCTCGCTAACCTCTTATTTGGGCACTCGCTGCGTGCGCTTTCCAGTGGACGGTGGGAAAATGCATTCCTCCCAAGATGGGCATAATGCACCGAAGGGCAGGCAGGCCAAAGACGAAGTGGAGGACACCGAGTACTCCGATCCGGAGCGCTACCTGGAGCACCTTCTGGAGGATGGCAGCCAGGAGGGGGACAGCGGAGCGGAGTTGGAGCTGCCTCCATGGTTCGATGAGCAGCTATTCAAGCGGTAAGTTGCTTGTTTAAGCAGTGGGATTAATTTATATGTGTACATAGTTCATTAGTAATTTGTATATAGTAATTTCATATTAATAGAGGCAATAATAAGTTAATCGCCACAGATTTTTTCTGGGAAATAACTGATTACCAGCAATGTTCCACAAAAAGTTTGTTAAATATTTATACGTATGTATTTATTTTTATTTATTATAATTTATTAAAGTAGTTATTCAGGCGATGAATGGCGTGTTTACATAATTAATATAGTAGTACATAGTAATTTAATATTAATAGTCGCAATATTTCAAAAATAGACCATCAATTGCTCTTGAGTTTACTGAGAAATATAATTTAATAAATATACAAATATATATGTTTGTATTTATTAACATTATTAACGTTGCTATTCAGGCGATGAGTTACGTGTTAATTACATGTTACATTAGTAATTTATAGAGTGGTTGATAGTATTTTTGTATTACTATCCACGGATATCCGAAAAAACTTTGATAGAGGTTTATTTTGTAATTTTTTTATGTTTAAAATAGTTTCTTATATTTGATTTCTAAAAAGTTTTCTTTGTTACTCACACGCCAAACCAGTTATTTCTCTAAAATCACGTACATATCTCGAAAAAAATAATGACAATGAAGCTTGAAGAAAGAAAATTAGCACTTATTCGTAGAAAACACATTTCGCTTTCAAAGCAGCTGTAAACAAAATTAAGATGCAATCTATCAGCATGAGTTAGTTTTGTACAAACCATTTGTTTTTGTTAATTAACTTTTCTCCGTTTCTTTTTTAACCCCTTAGCGCTCAGCACTACTATAGCAAATATCTCTTCGTGATGAATGCTGGGATGCTGGCTGGTCTCATAGCCGTATTGGCTGTTCCTTCAATTCTACGGGTGCTCTCCTGCACGCGGCAATCCTCGACGCCCTTTACCGCCTACCGTCGCTATGTGCGCACCATTTTCCACACGAGTGCCTGGTACAATTACAATATTACGGATCGGGGCAGCAAGTTCTGGACCAGCATTGGGGCTGTCCGAAAGGCCCATTCCCGCTCCACCAAGGCTTGCATGCGTCAAGGAGCAGGACAGATCACCCAGAAGGATCTGGCTCTGACCCAGTTCGGTTTTATTGGCTTCATCACCATGGGCGCACATCGCATCCAACTGTATGACAATGACTTCCTGGAGGCCACCACACACATGTGGAGGGTGCTGGGATTCCTGTTGGGCATCAAGGACGAGTACAACATCTGCTCCAGAAGCTGGAAGGAATCAAAGCCCCGCCTGGACATCGTCATGAGGAAGGTTTATGAGCCCGCCCTGGAGCATACCGGTGAGGATTTCCATCGCATGACGGAGGCTTTGATTCACGGTCTTTGGCACATGAACACCATGCTCTCGGTGAATGCCCAGATCTTCTTCACCAAGCGCCTGGCCTGCGTTAAGGGATTCGAGTACTACAGTTTCGATCATGAGAACGGGGAGGAGCGGGATCCGGAGCGTAGGCTGAAGTACTACGACATGGGCTGGTGGGATCGCTTCATTGTCAGCTATGGCCTCTTCTTCGTCACCTACCTGCACAGGTATGCCATTGTGCGTTGGTATCTCAACTTTCGCATCTGGCTGGGGGATATGCTCACGTACTATTTGCCCTATGTTGCCATTTGGAAGTTTGGCCTTGATGGGGCCTACGTCCGGATATTTAGTAAAGGTGGAGAGGCGCGAGATTTTAGTTTTGGATTTAAGGATGACTAGATTCTTTGGTTTGTGCTTTGTAGTTTGTAGGTAATTTATCAATAAATGTGCCACTCCATTGTGACAATAAGGGGAACTCGGTTTTGTTTATCTAAACTTTGAGATTTTAATTAAATTAAAGCGACATTTTAAAGTTGGAGTAGTTGTGCTTTTTGGAATACTTTAAACGACGTTCCAAAACTAAATTTAATATTCAAATTTCCCGGCAAAAAAAAATAAATTTAGTTATAGCAAGAATTTATGGTACATTGTTTGCTATAACAATGCTACCTGTTAGCTTTAACAGAGATTATAGAAAAGGGAAAACGACGTTTATTGATATCCAATTTTGAAAATGTGACCAACGAATTTAAGTTAATAGAGCTAATTTAAAATTGTCGATGGAAGAGCTGACAAATGATAAATATATATTTTGCAACTTAAATCTAGGTCTGTTATTTAACAACAACAACAGACTTTTTAATAACATTAAATAAAAACAATGTTGCCACCCCTAAATCGAACAAGCCGGTCAATAAATAGTCAAACGGTCACACCATCGCAGATTGAGCGTCTTTGGTAGCTGTTTATTTTAGTTTTTAGCAAAAACCCGAAAATAACAATGTTTTACCACGTGAGTATCGCTATTTGAGATGCCCCGCAATAGGTGTTAAACCTCTCCCCCATTAGATATCCCTGGAGCACGAGATCCTGCTGCATCCTCGCTACTTTGGTCCGCAACTGCTGGAGACGGTGAAGCAGAAACTCTACTCCGAAGTGGAGGGCACCTGTACGGGCAAGTACGGATTCGTGATAGCCGTGACGACGATAGACCAGATCGGATCCGGTGTCATCCAGCCAGGACAGGGATTTGTGGTGTATCCTGTGAAGTATAAGGCCATCGTATTCCGGCCCTTCAAGGGCGAAGTGTTGGACGCGGTGGTCAAGCAGATCAACAAGGTGGGCATGTTCGCCGAGATCGGTCCGCTCTCCTGCTTCATCTCTCATCATGTGAGTAGAGATCTTGTGGTTCTTGGATGCTTTACTAAAGTGTGGATTACCTTTTCAGTCTATTCCCGCCGACATGCAGTTCTGTCCGAATGGCAATCCTCCCTGTTACAAGAGCAAAGATGAGGACGTGGTCATCTCCGGAGAGGATAAGATACGACTCAAGATTGTGGGCACGCGAGTGGATGCAACGGGAATTGTAAGTTTGGGGTCTCAAAAATGGTGCTAAAGAAATCACTGAAGGTCTTAAATTCTTTTGTCCTGGAAATCCTTAGTTTGAGTTTTTAAAAATCTGGTTAATTAGTTTTTGATTCGGACGGAAACTGCTTAACAATCCAAGGAAATAGTTACAATTATTGATTAGTGACAACTTGAATTAGTTAATTTTGTAATCTCTTGATCGAATACAAGGTATTCCCAAGGTTTTAAATTGAAATCTGCTGTCCAGAAACCTTTAACAAGTAATATTCTCCATTTAATTATTCCCTTTTCAGTTCGCCATTGGCACCCTGATGGATGACTACCTGGGACTGGTCTGCAACTAAAGACACCTTCGAAAGAATAACCTCGATTTTTGTGTACAATTTAAATATATATATTAAACTTTAATGAAATGCATTTAGACAGTTAAACATCTATGTGTATATAGTAATAAATATGTATGTACTTTATAAGATTTGATTTAAATTGTAAAGGTACGTTACATTTGTAATTTAGTGGAGTTGCTGTCTGGTCTAGGCGTTATAGTAATGGATGGATATTAAGTAAACAAACGGCGCATAAAGTCATAGTTATAGCTACAGGGTAAAGCACTTAAGTTAGGCATATGAGACAACTGAGAGGGATTTTTTAAATTCAAAGATTGCGATTGCACATGGAAATGATGAGAAACGTGATGGGATACGCGTATCTACTGGAACTCTTTACAAAATGCTGGAGCTCCACCCTAGACTCACAGATCCCAGGAGAAGAGATGGTGCTTGACCAGCATGTCCCGCACTCCGTCCTTGAGAGGCTGCGACTCCTTGCCCCGCTTGGGAGGCAGTTCCCAGTCCGGATTCAAGTTGAAGGCAAATTGCGACAGGATGCGCAGCTCGCACTTGATCTGCACCCAACCGGGAGAGTCAATAAAGCTCCAGGAGTGGTACCACTTCTGCACCACCTCCTGGCAAGCGCACAGCACCTCTAGCCACAAGTGCAGCACCTGCTCGTTGAGTCCCAGACAGATGAGCGAGCGCAACTTGACGTCCATCTGGGCGTGGGCATCGTCGTGCGTTTGGTTAATGGCCTGCACGCAACGGTAGAGCAGCTCCTCTGGCGTCAGCACCTTGCCGTCCTCGTCCAACCTGTAGGTTTTGCACAACACCAAGCGACTGTACACAGACTCGAAGTCCTTTTCCACTTCCCGCGTGGCAGCTTCCTCGATGTAGAGCCAGGGGTGGATGGGCCCACCCAGGAACGAGGGCCTCTTCATGCCATGCTCAAGGAAGGCCTTGATTGCAGGCGCCAACGTTCCCCTCACCAGATCAGTGACCGTCTCCGAGATCGCATCGTCGCCAGCTGAGGTGTACAGCTTGCTCCGCTCGTCCAGCAGCTCCACAAACTTGGCTGGGAACCACCCGCGCAACCCGTTCAGCTCGCCTACCCAGCAGTGCTCGTCCTTCTGGCTGATAATTGTGATTATGTCGTTGCGTCGAAAGCCCAGCTCATCGTCGTCATGTCGTTCGAAGTCGTGCAGGGCCTTGGCGCGCCTTTTTCGCGTTCTGGCCACATTGATGAAGTTTTCGTGATCCTTGGCATGCGACTCGCTGCTGTAGTTCGCCGTCAGCTGGATGTGCCCGGCCAGCTTCGGCTCGATGGTGATGAAGTGCCGGCCCACTTTAAGGATAGCCTCCCTGAGGTCCACCAGAATCTCAGTCTGGCGGATGTTTTTGTTCTTCAGCTGATCTGCTTCGCTACCATCGCCGCGAAACAAAAAGGCCTCCAGAATGGACTTGCTCTTGCGAACTTGCCTGCGGGCCAGCTGCTGCTTGGGCAGGTTCGGAGCAGCTTCAGGATTCCCGATCTGGTGTCCCTGATCCGCCATAAGATACGCCAAGTGACGGCGACGATGCGTGTCGATCACGGTTTGACTGAGCGAGCCACCCACCTCCAGGGCCTGACGAAAGAGCACTTCCACATCCGTGACCTCACCCGGAATGTCCGAAAGGGAGTTGAAGATCTGAGCGGAGTTTTCCAGGTGTTTGAGATCCTGCTCCTTAACCTTGAGCATCCCGAGCGTCAGTTGGAAGAGCACGATGGAGCCCTCGTAGAAGAACCAGTCCCAGATCCGCACCAGGATCTTCATGTGCACCACGTTGGCGAAGACTGTGAGGAACCAGTGCAGTGTGATTAAAGACAGTTCGATGTCGTGCTTCCTCAGCGACTCATCCACGCTGCTTAGGTAGTTCGCAATGAGCGTCTGCATAACCCGCTGGTCCGCCTGAATGCCCAGTAGCGTCGAGCTATAGTAGGAGGCGGGCAGCAGGTCCTCCACAATGGTGGCCATCATCCAGAAGGCGTTCTCCTCCTCCATGAAGAGCAGCAGGCAGGCCACAATCACCCCAGTGCCTTGGCAGTAGCCAATGTCTGGGAAGAGCCACGCAATGCCCCTGAGGATGCGTCGAAGCCGAGGAATGCCCGTACCGTTCGGATTGCTGAAGCAGGCATTGGTGGGCAAGATGCGCAGCAGGTCCTTCTCGATCTGCTTCGACGTCATTAGCTGGTCGTTGCTGGAGGCTGCAAAAGTAAATGGATTTTTTTTAAATATCCTTATTGGATTTTACAGCAGTTTGTATCTAATTAGAACTAGGTAAGAATATAGTATTAAATTATGACATATTTAAATAATTTTTTAGCAGGAGATATCAATTATAAAATCCTCTGCAGGGTATAAAAAGTTCCGAATATTCCATCCAATAAAATGGTTAATAAATAGTTTTCAACAGCTGTAAGTGTGTTCTCACCCTTGACAATGTCCTGGTAGCTGGTCTCGCTTTTCTGCTTCTTGGACAGCGCCCCCGAGAGTCGCATCCACATCTGGGCGCGCAGCGTGTGCGGAATACCCTGGCGAACCATATTCCGGAGCTTCTCGGTGCGCGGGAGCATCACATCCACGTGCTCCCAGCTGAGTTCTGTGGCCTCCTTGTTGTGTGAGAACTCCAGGTGAGCGATCCACTGCAGTCGCTGCTGGGCATCCTCCACGAAGGGTATGCTGAGCAACTTATTTGAGCTTTGCTCCGGACCATCCTCCTCTTCTACGCGGAAACCGAACTCATCGAATCGGTACTCCGGCTGGTCATTAGGACCGGAGGCCAGCTCCGCTCCACCACCCAGCTTGGCCAGGATCTCCTGCGGCCACATGGAGGCGGTGAGGGCCGAGAAGGGCCCGCCGGGATTGGGACGTAGGCCATCAGCCACGCTCAGCTCCTCCATCATCGGCGGCAGCTCGCCCAGATCGTCCTCCGAGCCCAGGTTCTGCATCTTGCGCTGTTGGCAGCCCCAAAATCGTACGATAAATATTAATTACACTGATAAGCAATCTTTTCAGGGAAATTTTAGCTACCGTATGCTCATCACGGCCCACGTAACCCTCGTGATCGCGTCCGAAGATGCTCCTGGCCATGTCCATGTCCGGCTTAGCTAGATGCCTCAAGTGTCCTGGTCGGGCATTCAGTGAAGTTGTTTCGCAAGTGTCTCGTGTTTACGTGTTAAACACAAATATTTAATTTTCACACAGCATTGTTTGCGATTCTCTGATTGGAACTGATTTCACCGTCAGCTGTTCGCCCACCGATAGGCAGTGTTATCGATTATGGGCTAGTGCTAACAAGGCATGGGTGGAGAAAGGTTTTATAAGGTTTCCATAACTAATTCCATGACTAATTTAAAGTAAGCTAAATATATTTGTATACAATTATTAAAATCACTTTTTTTGGTCTCCTATTTTTTTTAAGCCAATGTTTTATTTTATTTTCCTGAGAAAACATTACCATCTAAGCCCTCTAGAAGTATTTCAGACTACGCCCCTGCACAGTGCTTTTAGCACAGCACCTGTTGATTTCTCAAATCAGGCCAATATTGAATGATTTCATATTGGTTGTCATGAAAAACGTTAATTAATTTTGTTTTAATTATAAATCTAAAAAAAGACTTATCACAAAAAACCGATAACTGATAACAAATAACAAGCAGTGCAACCGATTGTTCCGCTCTCGCAGTGCAGTCAGCTGTTTGGCTAGGTGGGCAGCTTTCTTCACCCCATGAAATAAACAAAAAACTGCTAAACAATGCAGATAAAGCCCATAATTACATGTAAGTTGTAATCAGTTTTAGGTGCGCAAACTATTTAATAATAATATTCCCAAAGATTCCGGCTCGTGTCCCCTTTTCCGTTCGCTGGAAACGCAGATCCTGAATGCGATCCCACTGGACACCTGCGAATGGCGACGCACTTTCCAACGCCCCACAAAACATGTTCGGTTGGAGGCCTTTACCCAGCAATTCAATGTGGCTGCCCTGGAGAAGTACAAATCTGGGGATTGGAGCATACTGGAGCATCCCATCCTGCACATCTTTGTCACGGAGTGCAATGTAAGGGCTCCACACTTTGTAGAAGTTTAATCTCTAATCCAAAATACCACCAGGATGTTGACACCTACAAGGGCACCATCAGGGAGGAGATCGATGCCTGGCTGAAGCTTTTGAATAGCTATGGAGTCTCCGACTGGATGATTCTTTTGGTGGAAACCCTGGATATGCGCAAGACCAAGAACTTCATGCCGCGCACAACAGTGCTGGACAAGATTCGTCTGGACTTTGGCACCAAGAACGACGATCGCTGCATCTCCGTGTTGAATCCCGCTAAGTTCGAGCAAAAGTCCACCGAGTCCTTCCGCTGCCTGGTGCAAAGGATTCGCTTCCTGATGCTGACCAGTTACAATCGGAATATAGTCAAGTACGAAGAGCTAATAAGAAGCAAACGGGAGAAGCGAAACCATGAGGGTTGGGATTTCCGGCAGTACTTCTTCATGCAGGAGGACCTAGCTTTGATTTTCGAGAAGCTGGAGCTGCCCACCGAGGCTTTGATCCAGTATGATGAACTGGACGCCATGTTCTCGCAATTCGTCACCCACACTGGGCTTAATGAGAAGCAACAGTGGCTGAGTCACTTTCGTCGGCCCCTGGATGCCTTTCATGGGATTTGCTTAAGTCGACCGGACAAGTTCGAGATGCGGGAGAAGATTAGGAACGAAGATGTCTCCCTGTTGGAATACCGGAACTATTTGTTTGAAAGGCAGGCCTACCTGTTGCTAACCTCTAATGACATCCCTGAGATTGCCAAACGACTTCTTAGCTTTCTCTTCTCCACCCTGCGCGAGGTGGAGTTCATCAAGCTGGAGTACCAGGAGGGCGCCCTCTGCTGCTGGGAATTCGTCTGTGCCTTGGAGGTTCTGCAACTCTGCGAGCAGGCCATGGAGCCCAACGAGGTAACCTGTTTCCAGCACTGCGCTCCCATTTGGAATCTGGCCAAGGACAAGCTCTATGAGCTAGGCAAGCTGTGTGGATTGCTGCCAGGATGTACGCCCACCTCTGAGCAGCTGCACATAGTGGTGCAGCTTTCTTCGGGTATCGGAGATGCTCCGCCAGATCAACAGATGTTCCTTCAGGCCACTCCGCAACTACGCGAGCGCTCGCCGAACCGCAAGCCCAAAAAGTCTGCGGCCCAGCAGCTAAAAGAGGCCCTCGGCTCTAATCAGGCCTTCCAGAAGCTGTACCTCGAGCTCGCGGAGTTGGCCATCAGTACGTACAAGCATGTGACCCGCTTGCGTTCTGCTCGACTGGTGGGCTTGGACCTGGGCAAGTTTTATTGTGCCCTAAACGAACCGCACAAGGCTGTTGGATTCTTTACGGATCTCCTACGTGAACTGAAGGCAGAGAACTGGCACACACTGAGCTCCCAAACCCTTTTGGAGCTGGCCAATTGTTACCGCAAGATGGGCGATTCGCTGGCCTACACCAAGACCTGCAGTTCAATTTCCTGCTGCTTGGAGTTGGAAACTCTTGTTCGGACATTTTACTTCGATGAATTCCTCAAGTCTCTCAAGACTCTAAAAACCACGCTTTCGGCGCAGCCCTCCATGGAGAATGCCAACTTTTGTGTTCTAGAGGATCACTTTCGCGTCGTGGACATCGAGGTGGCCAACCAGAAGCCCATTATTCAAGACGATCACATTGTTGTCCATCTAAAAGTGGAGAGCCTCTACCCACGCGAGGTTGTGGCGGAGAATATCAAGCTCTGCTACGAGTTGCAAGCGGTTCCTCTTGAGTTGGCCATGGAGAATGTCTCGCTCAATGCCAGTCCCTCCCCGGTGAAGGTCAAGGAGTCCGCCTCACGCTTGAAAGTGTCGCTGCAGCTGATCTACAAGCAGGACAACCGCCTGCACTCGGCCTCGGTGTCATGCGATACGCCAAAGAGTAAGCAGCCTGTGCGACGTACCAGCAGCACCAAGCGGAAACTCTCACCCAGCGTCCAGGCGGATTTCACTAACTTTGTGCAGGCGGAGAACATAGCCCTGCAGCCCGGCATCAACTTCATAGAGCTCAAGGCGAAGGCCACGCGAGTGGGCAGCTGGCAATTCAGACAGGTGGGTATCAGTTTTTCTACTTAGAGATCTCTTTTAGGTACAAGATCTCCAAAGTCCCAAAAACTTTGACTTAAGCCCTACCTTAAGTAATACCTTTTGTTTCATAATCTTCAGCTGTGCGTCAGCATGTCCAGCCTGGAGTTCCTGTCCGAGCAGCTGCCCTTCGCTCCACCCAGCTTCGAGATTAGCACCAAGCCGGCCAGTGCCTCGCTGGAGTTCAAGACCCTAACGGCGGGCATTGTGCAGCTCATTAGCTTAAATGTTTCCGGAGGCAGTTTCATCTTTCCACCCGATGCCAAGATCACTCTCCGATGCTCCAAAAATCTTAGAATACGACAGGCCCTAGACATGGTTGATGCAGCTAACAGCAATGATGATTCCACGTTCGAGAGCCAGCTCCAGGTGCCGCTGTTGCAGTTGAAATCTTTTGAAGAGCGCAGCATTCCGCTGGAGGTGCTGACGGATATGCCCGGTCGCAAGGTGTCCAAGCACCATGAGCACCACATAGCCTTGACTTGCCCATGGTCGCGAACCGAACTGCCCATAGCTGTGGATTTCCAACCAGCTATGGAGGCCACTTGCAGACTGCATACATGTGGTACCCAAAAGTTCCTGCAGGTGATCATGAAGGGTCTGGATGCGCATCTCCTGCTGCAGCAGGCCAAGGTCAAGTGCGATGTGCCTGGAGTACAACTGCTGGACTTAAATCCCACGCCGCAAGAGCCAATTGTAAGAGGGTGCTCTATAAAATTGATGCATAATAATAGCTAATTGTATTTTGCAGGAGATTTACAAATCCTTGACTGTCACGTATCTGTATGAGATACAAGTGGAGCCCCTCAAGACGGAGCACGAGCTGCCAATCGTCAAGGTGCACTTTGTGATCAAGTATGCCCCTTTATCCCAGCCGGATGTTTGGAGGAACTATGGATGTGCCTTCGATCTGGTGGACTACACCACGCTCTTCAAGCTGCAGGCCCAGCTGGAGCCAAATGAACTGTGCCGCCTACGCACTGTTTGCAATCTAAGCCTGAAGATCACCAAGGTGCACGAGAATCCCTACACGGACCTCATGTACGAGGTGCTGAACGATCAGAATCTGTGGGCCGTCTGCGGACGCTCAGCGGGTGAGTTGGATTGCCATTTTCCCGATTTCTGTTGCCTTTCTTTGCTTATGATTTATAATTCTAATTTTTCCACACACACACACAAACGATTTACTTTACCATTTTAAGATATGGGTAAGTTATTTGGTATAGGACACACGTAGCTTTGACTTGTATTGTATTGCATGATTAATATATATTTATAGATCCTAAGCCCTAATACACCCCAGCTTTTAATTCGAGCAATAACTTTAAAATTCGCAAAATAAAATTTTAAAAAAAAATCTGTTTAAATTTCTTATAATAATAATATCACCCCGAACCTTCCAGGTGTCGTGTCCATGAAGGATGTGGACTGTCACTCAATATCGCTGGACGTCATGCCGTTGAGCACTGGCTTTCTGCCCATGCCCAGCATCCGACTGTCTAAGTACACGGCTGGGGGCAAGAGCAAGAACGACGCCCACTCCAAGGTTCATCCCTTTCCGCCCGGACAGGTCTACAACTCCACGAAGAGCATGCAGATCCATGTCATAGCCAGTGTGGCCGGGGATCAGTGAGAAGCCAAATTGAATTTAATTGTAATTTAGCATCAAGTATTATTTATCCTATACTGTAAACTAGTAAATACAGAAAACCGAATCGAATCAAGACTTGCTTGAGGCCAGATCCTGGGCCAGCTTGGCCAGCTGCTGTTCCTCAACGCGGTAGTAGTGCCAGCCCTCCTTGGTGGTTAGGTCCACAGCCCCCAGACTTTCATAGAACTTCCGGGCGGGGTTCCATTCGAGCACGTTGAACTCCAGGCGAGGACATTTGAGTTCCACAGCCCGGGCGGAGACCTCCAGGAAGATTCTCTTGCCGGCTCCGCGCTTTCGGTGCTCCGGACGGACATAGATGTCCTCGACGAAGAAGTAGCGACCCTGCCATGTGGAGTAGGCCTTGTAGCAAATGGAATAGCCGATGGCCAGGCTGGGAAAGTAAATAAATAAGAGCGACACCTTATTAAGAAGGACAAATGTTTTCCCGAGGCAAACGGATTTTTTATTTGGGCTGGCAAATATTTAATCTACAAGCGAAGTTTTATTATCCTTCTTATCGAATATTTGTTTTACTCACTTCGTGGCGTTGTCTAGGAGCACATATACCTCACAATACTCCTGGTCTCCCGTAAGTCCTGCGTCACGTTTGAGATCTGTTTGGGGAAAATATAGAATTTCAATTTCAAGATACCAATTCAGATTCTCACCTTCCTCCGTTAGCTGGGGACCATTGCTCATCTTCTCAAAATCAGCCAGTTCCTGCAGATATATAATTTTTGTAATTATTCTGATTCAGAACACTTCAATTGGGATAATCCCCACCTGGATCATAGCCAGCACATCCTTAATATCGTCAACGCGAGCACGCCGGAATGTGAATTCTCCGTTTTTCGACATTGTTTCTGCCTCGTTGTAATTTTAAATGGTACTCAACCTTGCGATTAAGGTTTCCACGGGAATGGATCCAGGGGCTTATCTGGGCAGTGAGCCATAAACAAATCAAATTAATAGAGATGAGCGATACTCCCGTGACTGATAAACGATCGAGTAGTAGGTATTCTTTAATCTTAATTGAAAATGATTATAGCCAACGATGAGGTTATTCTTTTTATGTGAATATGTTGTTCATAATTAAAAATGCTTTAATTTTCCAAAAAAAATTATAGTTTATAAATAATTTAGTACATGAATCGTATTTGCATCGTTTTGTTTTTAATATACATATATATTAGTTTTCGTCATTATACGTAAAATATAAAATAGCTTCTGAAAAACGGAATAAAAAAGTGGCAAACTTTTGGTATGCCTAAAAGAAGTTGATGAAGCTTGAAAGAGACCTAAATATTTATAAAAATATTTATGCTGGGATTGAAACGATCTGATATTATTTAAGTTTATTATCAATGGGACACAATTAAAATAAATGCAGAGCTTAAACAACATCTTTGATTCGGAAACATTACTTTTCATAAGACCCTCGTAATTTGTTCTTATGACTTAATTCCATGAAAAAAAGTTGTGCATAATTTTGGGGTGGAAAATAATTGTAAAATAAGAACTTAAGTTCTTACTTGCTAAATATATAAAGTCGCATTAATATTTATCATTGTTCAAATTTAATCAAATTAGTAATAGCAAAGTGGTTTAAAAAAATGTAATATTTTTGAGGTGATGTTAAATATTTACCGAATGTTTGTTGTGGAAATATTGAAGCGACGTTCTTATCAGAAATGACCAATGCAAATGTTTGCCAAACAGATTTATTGTTTGAGTGAATTGTTTCCCCAGTAAATATGTCCCTTGTCTGCCACAATATGACGCCTAATTTGGTTCTTATCTCTCTTTTAGGATCCATTGTATTGACTAATATGTATGTTATGTTTTAAATAAGAGCCCAATAATGTCACAACGTATCTGATAAGTAGAAATCGATTTCGTGTTTAACTAATAGATAGAGCCATTTGCTGTTCTGGCTGGAAAATATTTTCGGATGATCTCGTCTGAACCCAGGCACCTTGAATTTGATGGGGCTATCTCTGGGTCCGGGCCCATTAGAAGTGCCTGGAGCTAGTAAATACAGTTGACCCCTTACCACACAGCAGACTTAGTTTATTTCATTTTTTCGGTGTTGTTTTTGTATGAAGCCCGGCTTATCAGCGTTCCGTCACGATGATGTGGCTACGGATTATGGCATATAGCACACATCCACAGCATCCACATCGCATATTATTTATGGGCATGCGGGGCTCTAAGTGAGACCCGATCGTAATGGAGCCTGTATTTCAATTTTCGAATGCGAGAATTCCTGCTCGCCTTACTTGAGGCTTTGCCTCAGGATAGCCTTATCTGGCACTTGTTGTTGTGGCTGTTTTCCCTTTCTCCGTTTAAATTCCATTAAATCAGCCATGAATATGTTATGATGTATTTAAATGCGCTGCTCAGCTCGCTTCAGCTTAAACAAAATAAAAGCAAAGCCCCGGAGCCAGAGTCGGAGGGCGATAAGCCACAGTAATTCTCCGTCTTGCCCTACACTGAGGAAAACCATTAGCACTAAGGACGTTCGTATTATAACTAAATATATTGTTTATTGCACTTGGAATGGAGATAGGGATGTAATTATTGTATATGATTTTAATTTTTTATTTTGTAATAAAATCAGTTATCACATACATTTTTGTAAAATTTATTATATATTTCTTTTATACTATTTCTATTATTAACTAATTTTTCTTTTATTTTGTATAATAACGAAAAGCAAACTAATTGAAGGCTTAAATTATTATGTAAATTTACATTTTGTGCATACATTTTACCTATATAATCGGCCCTTTTCAGGATTGATTGAATAAGGAATTATTTATATTAATATTAAAGGTATAATCTCATAAAAGTATGCTATGCTGAATTTTATATTTGTTTTGTTCTCTTAAGACTTCTTAATTTGAGTGTGTAGCTATTAAATGTTTTAAAAATAAACCGCCTTGGCTATTGATAATAAAATACAAGACGCCACACTTCAAGAATGTGTAATTCTTCCCAGTGGATTATCCTTTTTCTTTCTCCCTCCCTCCGACATTTTATCTTTTGACCACAATGCATCTTCCGGACTTTGCTACTGCGGCTGCTGCTGATAGCGGTGGTTATGGTACGAGTATGGCTACAGCCCAATCCCTATCCCAATTCCAATCCCGAGACCCGCACCCGCACCCTTTGTATCTTTATCGCAGTGCTTCCTTCTCGTACTCGTACTCCTCCCCGCATGCGTGACCCGCACCCCGGGGCCACCCCCTCGGCCCCACCCCCTTGCAGGGTCCGAGCCGCTCTCTCCTCTCTCTCTCTCTCTCTTGTCCTCTTTGTCACAAATTTCCAGTAGACGGCGCCGGCTTAAAGTTTTTTGCCAGGTTATTTACCTCCTTATCTCACCAGCATTGTTCTCGCTCTCTTCGGCTGCTTCTGATTCGTTTGTTTTTTTATCAATTTCTCTGTTTGCAATATGTTTGTTCTCTGTTGTGTTTTTTTTTTGTTTCTTGTTTTGTGATTACTTTGGCTGTTATCAATCCACATGACGTCACGGAGCCGGCATTTTTGTTTTCAATACGGTTTACTTTTGACTTCTTTTTATCGGTGATTTTTCGTAAAACTTGCTTACTTTGTGTTTTACTCAAAATAACAAACCAGACACTTTGACATTACCCTGGTGTATTTTATTGTATTTTTGTTTGGTTTTTGTTGATTTATTTTATCGCTAAAAGCCAGAGCCACAGAAAAAGAGTGTAATAGATAGGCAAGGTCGTTAGCTGGGCTTGGTAATCAATTTGTCGAAGGAGGTGGGCCGCATCTACACTGATTTTTGCAGCTTAAATTATGTAATTTATGATTTTGAAGCCTTTGTGGTTCATCAATTTGTTGAAATATTTCTTGATATCTGAGCTAAACATAATTTTTAAAAAATTGTTATTATTCATTTTAATTTTATATTAAACCTATTTATAATAAATTGCTAAACTATTGCTTCACTTAACTCACAAATTCACAGCTTAACATGCTCGACAGAACCTTGTCTATTTATTTTATTTGCTTTGCTTCTGCTATTATTTTAAATACAAGTTAAGTTATCTAAATTCTCTGAATCTATATTAAAAAAATATACCTTAATCACCTGTAGATACCAATTTAATAGAAATACAAATATAAATGACTTAATATATAATTTGATTAGTTTTGGTTTTGTATTTTTTTCTTCAATAACTTTTTATTATTTTTAAAGATATTCTATATTTAAAAACACTTACCTACGAGGGAATGGAAACCCTGGTAGTTCATTAAAAAGGTGTTACAAATCAAACCACTAACCAAAAACAAATTTGGTGCAATGCAAAATTATTAAGATGACCTGATTATTGGGCATCCTTTACTTTCTCCGCAAACGTTCTTTAAAGACACTCCTTTCGTTGATTAACCTTCGCAGCCTGCTGACCGATAGTGGCAATCGGTTTGGCTTGGCGTTGTCGTCACCACATCGAAATCTGGCCAAACGGGTGGGAGCATTGATAAGGACACCGCACACTTGTTAAGTCGGAGAGTTGCCCGATAAGGATAGTCGCGCGACTGGCGCGTGATGCAAGTTAATCAAATCGGGTTTTGGTATCGCCTGCGTTGCCCCTCTTTCTATCTCTATGGAGGCGTCAGTGGGGCTGGGAGTGTCGGATGCGGGGACCCGGGAACCGGGGGATCCGGGGACCCGGCCAGACCCGGCTCAGATAGCCATATCTTGGAGGCGTCGTCCAATCAGCAGCCAAACTACGCCAAAGTACACGGGCGCAATGAGTTCGACGGTTGCGTTGCCGATAATAAGTACAATCGTTACTTTACTGTTGCTGTGTAATTGTTGCTGTTGTTTCGTTTTTGAAAAGGTGATATGAAATGTGCTCTGATAAGTTTTAATCAAGAATATTTTACTCGCCTTGCTTTGGGTGGCTCTGGGCCGAGTAGCATTTGAAAAGTTGTAGTAGTAGGTCGGAGCGCGGATGCGGGTTCGGTCCACACCGGTGTGGGCATCCGCAAGATCCGAATCCGTGGGCAGATCCCTGTCATTATCACACTGATCTGCCGTGCAACCAAAGAACCAAGAATTTGCGTGAAAAAATGGCAGGAGGGAAGTTGCGCCGGCGCATGGAAAATCCTTTAAATGTGTTTAGCCACAAAAGCGACGTGAGTTTAACCAACACAAATCGGGTATCGGGAATCGGAATCGGGCGCCCGGGGAAGTCCCCCCGAAAGAGTTGTAATCCGTCGGCGTGACCTGTGTGACACTTTCATTTGGCGGGTGAACGCCCACTCGAAATCCGGTCGCCATGCATGAGCTGGGATCGCCAGTTCCAGATGCCCTGAGCCCGAAACCCGGGGCTCGGTCATCATCGATGCCAACCACATGTGCCGAACGCCCCTCATAATGAGCGTGTCGGATTTGAACTCTGGATTTGAATTCTGGACGCAACCCAAATGCATGCGCTGATCTCTGGTGGCCAATTGCTGTGGGAATATAGATGGGAATCTGACTGGCTCCGTCTGGACCAATTTGTAAGTTCCCCAGAGCTGAGTTATGTATGTTCTGGTTTTCCATTTGGAAAATTCTGATCAAAATTAGCTTTAAGCTTGTAAGTTTTCTAATATGAATTTATTTAGCTATATGAACTTTGGAAATGTTTTAATATAGTTATGAGTTATGTAAGCCGGTATACGATTTCAATTTTTTTTTTCTAATTTCCGTTTTTTTTCTTAAGTTTGTTTTATTAATTATTTATTTTCCAGTGTATAGATAACGGGTTCCAAGGGGATCTTTAAATATATTTCGGTAAAAGAAAATATTACATTTACCATTTTCATAAATCATTCAATTACTTTTGGCGAATAGTTTTGTAATATACAAAAATTTTCTTGTAATATGTCATATTTCCCAATTAATTCAAATATTGTTGTTCAGTGTTATACTTTTATAATGTAGGTTTAAATATTAATATTATTTTAATAGAATAGAATGATTTAAACATAGTCAACAAAATATAAAGAACTGCCTACATATATTTCCAGAAAATAAAAGTCGTATTTTTTTGGAATAAAAAATGAGTCGAACTGGCATCATAATGCTTAAAATTTAATTTAAAGTTTTGGAAAAATTGTATAAAAATAAAACAAATGGTATTTTAAATCTAAAAAAAAATACATAACAATAGTTCCATCAGCTGGATAGTTACGAATCCCATAGTTAAGCTTTTAATAACAAATTTTATTTTAAATATTTAAAGTATTATATAAAGATAAAAGAAAAAGTATTTGAAATGTAAAAGAAATATCCAAATATAGTTCCATTAGCTATAGATAGTCAGGAATCCCATAGTTTAGCTTTCTTACTGGTATGATAATTAACAACGTTACAAGAAATACAAAGGCGAAGGAGCTGTGTAATGGAAAGAAAACCGAAGTGACTGAAATGGAAATGTAAAAAAAAGAATTATGACGATTACATGAAACCAGCATGACGATCAACGAACCCAAAAGCACAAAACTCGGGAGCACCAGGCTGTGTCAGCCAACAAGTGGCCATATACTCGAACCATTCATATATGTACATAAAGGAATACGTATATGTATACTTGTACTTATAACAGAAAAACAAAATGCGAGTCAAATGCTGGAGCTCCGCTCCCTCGATCCCCGATCCCCGACCCCCTTTCCACCATCCCCCTCCCCAATCTACGCCCCTGGGCCGGCGGTCGTTGAGTTGCGACGACGACGGCGACAACAACGACCGTCTTATCAACATGCCCCTACAACAAGCTGGACAACAACCACAGAGCGACACATACAGTATATGGGGAAAAAATAAAAATAAATACTTATTGAAGAAAAATAAGTGTTTGTGAAAAGAATTTCAAAACAAAAGAAATAAATGTAGTGAGGCTTCACATAATATACTATATACGCTATGCCCATAAATTCATACTTATACTCACACATGACTTCCTGCCATAGGTCAGCCATATTGAAAAATAATTATGAAAAAAAATGTACTTAATATTCAGCCGACAATTGCCTTTTGCTGTTCAGCCAGTGATTTTCCTAGGAAACTAGATTGATCCCACCTCCATTGAGTACCTCCGATTCCCCGCTCCTTTCAGACACGTGCATCTCTGCAGCGAAATGCATCTGCAAACAGGCGAGGTTTGCTTTTGGGCACCATCGAGGAAACCGCGACAACAAATACCGCAAAAACCAAAACCGAATCACGGCCACAGCCACAGCCAAGAGCAAATAACCAACAATGACAGACAGTCACATACATTAAACATTAAAACAACGAGGAACAGCGAGCGAGAAGTGGAAAATTGTAGTATAAAAGGAATTTATGTGAAATTCCGAAACGCAAACAAAATGCACGGCAAACAACAATCGGCCAAAGACAAGATACAAAATACAAGAAACTTGTGTTTGTCTTAATTGTTAATTGCTGTGGTACCACACTGAACAAAATGCCATTCTTTATTTGCTGATATCGAGTTTTATATTAAAAGAAACTTTTATTGAAACAAAAAAGTTTTCAAAGAGAAACCTGACATTACCAAAGCAAAGATTTCAATGAAAAGCTTTAGGATATAGTGCTCCGAATCTAACTAAACAATTGTATATAATTATTTAAAAAAAAAAAAAGTTTCCATAAATATATCTAGCGATATGATTATAATGAAAATTTCCATACTTACATATTTACAAGTAACATCGTTTTTAAAGGTGTTGTATTAAATATTCATAAAAAATATATTTTAAAATTATATAATTTGTCATTGCCCAAATAATAAAGTCGTCTGATTTCAATCGGAATTAATAAATGTTCCTGATGAAGAGCAAAACAATTTTTAGAATGTGCAAGATCATGAAATAGACACTGAACACTTTTATGAAAGGAATTAAATATCTATCTGAATGGGCTCCAAAACAAGTTAAATTTTTCTCCGTGCAGCTTCAGTTCCAGTTCCATTTCCTACTTTGTACACATGCGGAGAGTGCGCCAAAGTCTAGGAAAAACCGCACCTACTCCATATAAACACTGGGCAGAGGATGAGCGACCTCGTAATTCTGTATCAGCGCGTGTCTCTTAACTGGGTCCTAAATGAGCTGCAACAGGTACTCGCGACCGGTATGTTACCTGGCATAATGTGTGTTTGACAGGATATGCCCAAGACCCAGAGACAGAGCCAGAGCCAGGGCCCGTGCCCCGTCATCGTTCCCGACTTGCATTGTTCTGCGCAGCCGAACTTAATTGCCCAACCTTACTTACTTACTTTCACTGTTGTTCGCATTTGTTTGCCGCATAAAAATTAATGAGTTTAGGACTTGGGTTCTGTCCATTCATAAATTTCGGTTTTGGATTGGGAAATTCCCGACTGCTGATTCATATGACAGTCCTTTCATGAATGGAACGCTCGTTTTTTTCTCATCTATTTTCGATTGGTTTTTAATGTGGGAATTCCATTTATCTTGTTGAAATATATTCCCAAAGTAAATGGTAGCACAACCCTAACCAAAATTGGTATTCTTAAAAAACTTTAACCATAAATCAAAGTTTAGCAGAATCTTCGTCTTTTCATTTAAATTTATTTTCCTTAAAATGGTTAAGAAGCTAAGCTAAATCTATAAACGGTTCGTAGCAATAAAAACAAATTTATATAAATTTAAAATGGTCTCAGACAAGATACGAAATCTATGTTTTACAGGCATAAAATTGTTATCAATACATTTTCCCAAAATATGTAAGAAATCTGTGGTAAATCTAAGAAATGGCTCTTAACAATCAAATGTTTTTTTATGAGATTAAATATGTATTTATCTACATTCAATTAATTATAAGCAATTATGTAGATATGTAGTATTTTAACATCTAACATTAATTTCTAAATAAAAATCATTATCAATACTATTAGTTACCAACTAGAACAGACTCCAATAAATTTTCCGATTAGGGGCCAACCCATGGGTTTTGTCTCTCAGGCGGATCGTTAAAAAATCATCAAATCATAATGTTAAATACAATATGAAACGTTTTTTAAGTGGACGCCCTAATTAGAAAGCGCCAGCGCCAGGTACGTGACAAAGGCCAGAGATGAAAACGAAAAGCGAAAACATATTTTCCAAAATTATATAACCCAACAAAGGAAGGGAAAATATTTTCCCTGACATTGTGTCAGCGAAAACAAATTCATGAGCATGTTGTTTATTTGCTTGGGACGAGAGCGAAAGGACACCAAGGATCCCAACGATGCGGCAACAACAATAATAAAAACATCCTTTGAGAGTCTCGTCTCCTTCCTTTGTCACGATCAATTTGTATCGTGTCGGCGCGTGTTTCCATTTTGTCCCTGTTTACCTTTCCACCACAAATTGTCTGGTTACCTGGCATCGGAGATGGGCAGCTATCCGCCTAAAGGAGGATTTCTACCTGTCCTCCGGGCAAATGGCAGCCGTCTGCGGCTTGGCCATCCGATTAGCACTGATCAGTGCGGCTTAATCGTGGCTTCTTGACAGTTCCCAATATAAAGTCTATTTAAATAGGTTCAATTGCTGTTTGTTGTTATTTGCCCTGCTGTGGGAAAACTTTTCACAGCCGTGGAAAATCTGCTGGAAATATGTTCGCTCGAGGAATGTTGCATAAAATCATACCTAATGGTGTTTACTTAGTTAATTCAGACGCATGTGCCACAGTCGATAGCACAATTCTAATAGCTATCTAAGCCATGTCTTTCCCATTTGCCTAATATTAAAAAAAAAACATGGAAATCTCCCAAGACATATGCGTAGCATAGAAGTTTTATATTATTCCTTCAATAATTGGGTTTTTTAATTCCTTCTGAAATGATTTTTTTTTGGTAAATAATTTCTTCTCTATTGATTAGATTTGTGTATTTTATGCATATGTACATTAGAATAATTAAATATCTTTTATACAAATATATTATAGTGTAATAAGCCAGTTATTTTTTCAGTCTATATTTGCACATCGATCTACTATACTTTGGAAGTCATTTAAAAAAACATTTAATTAAAAAGTTAATTATATTGATTTTTTTGTATTGGGTCTTAGTTCTGTAATTAAAATACTTCCTATTAAATCATTACCCTAAGAATAATTGTAGTTCATTTAATTATTAAGCGTTCTAAAAATTTTAAAATAAATTTTAGTAAATATAATATAATACATAAACATAATTATTAATAATAGTATGTATCACTCATTGCTTTTCGTTTGAGGGTTTGCACTATCCTCTCTGACAGATTCTGTGAAGGATCTGCAGATAAGGCAGAACAATTGACTTGGTTATCGTTGCATTAAAAGAGTGTTAAAGAGATGTTCTCAATGGCCCTGAAATGGGTTTTGATAAGAGCAGAAACTCTTTGGCAGACCGCAGGCCACTTGAATTGGATGCCCCTTTTCATAGTTCTCTCCGTTTTATTGTAAGAATTTTATTCGAATTCCTACCACATAACGATGCTGATAATTGGCGCTTAAGGAGTCAAACGACTTGTATCCGAAGATAGGGGCATTCGAGAGCCTGCCCTAAAATGGATCCCTTAGATATTGGATTACCAGTGCAATATTTATGGCTGCGTTGTACACGAAAATATTAAAAATGCATAAATACATCGGCACTCAAAGCATGGACGATGATCATCCTGATATGTGAGACACTCGCCACAGTCGACACTTGTTTTGGGGGCGGGGTAAGCGGGGAACCTGCCCCGTTTTCCCAACCCATTTTCGAACACCATAAATATGTCAAAATAATTTTAAGCAAAATTCGGTTCCAGAGCAGCAACAAGTACGTTTGGTTTGTGGTCTCGTGGGATATACAAATAAGTATTTTGTGTGGCGGTTTCATTATGTTCTCCTCTATAAAATACAAAAATGTACCTAATTATACTGCTTTTCGCCATAAACAACGGGCATTCGATATGTTCAGCCAGTTCCATAAACCAGAGAACTGTGCCACGGCCCATTGACATTCGGAGATCGAGTGTGAAACAGGGCACCTTCTCGCCTTGTGGACCCACAAAGATTATCCTTTTTCGAGGACTTTGTAATAAATCACATCATTAGCATGGCATCGCCCTGGCTGGTTGGCTGATTTATAGGTTCGGGAGAGAAGACCTCTTGTTTGTTGACACTCCAACTTCTGCGATCCTCCCAAACTCCGCCACACACGCTCTAGCTCTCAGTATTTCAGTGGTTTCAAGAACGTGGAGCCACTCAGCCCTGACTCACATTGGTGGGGCGCGTTTATTCCTCTATTCAAGTTGGGGTTTTGAGGTTGCCTACCGCTATTTGCATTTGTACTCAATGCATTTCGTTTGTAGAACTCGAAACTTATCGGATTTAACTAAGCATAACACTGCCAGCTTGGGGTCAACCAAGAAACGGAGGGTGGATTTGGAGTACAAGTAGGTGGATTCAGAGGAGTCAAGTGTGAGAAAGAAAGAATTGTGTAAATACGCCTCTGGTTTAATTTTACTTATACATATTATTGCTATCTTCATTGCATTTTATACTTACATTATGGGTTAATGTCTTTTAAATTTTAGTTTAGATGTATATGAAAGTACAAGCTGTGGTTTAATCTTTTAGAAAAACATTTAAGTCTTATGAATTCCAATTCCTACAAATTTATATATAATTGCGGGGTTTCTTAAGACATAATTCCTTAAAATGTTGCATTTCTTCTTTTGTTGTAAAATAATAGTCGTAACTTTAATGTAAAACAACATTTCCTGAAGTGTAATTTATTTCAGCTTAAAAAATATAAATTGCCAGCTTCTACTAGTAGTTCGTTTTTTCCTTTAACATTTCAAGAACAATTTCTTAATAACACAACAATTCGGCCTTGTCAATCATGGTAATATTTCTGATAATGTAAAATTATAAATAAGGGGTATTTGAACATTATTTCGGCTATTGGCATGCCCGAGACTCGTGTTATATTGAGATCCAGAGCCCGATGACGTCTATGCAAGTTGTTGAAGCTTGGCAATTAATAAAATCAAGGTTAAAGTTCCGCTCGGAACCCGGGCACATGCAATATTTGTTGTTGTCTTGGTATTTCAGTTTCGTTCCTTGCTGACAGCTTGTTGGGTCAATCGAAAGCGAATGAAAAAATATGAAAAAAATATATATAGTATATATATTTAGTATATAAACAGAGCACGTCGGCCCCAGTTCCCCATGTGTCTAGGAAAAGGTCCGCTCTGGGTGCCCCTTCTGTCCGACATTAAAGCGATCCCAAGACCACGTTATCAGCTTTTATTTCGAATATTTAATAACATACTCTTATTATTTTGTGTTAATGTCCACAAAGGTTATGCTGAGTCTATGTATAAGTACTAAAGTCGTGGCGGTGTACAATTTGTATTCGAAATCAGATTTATTTTGGACCCGAAGCCGACCCATTTGAGTGTCGCCTACTATTCCAATTGACCATCGATCGTTAAAATGTTCCCAAAATGTATAAACAGATCGTTGGTGCCGCCTATTCAAATGACGATAAAAATCCCATTAAATCGCCGAGCGAGCCTCCCAAGATTCCACTCGAAAATCGTTTTACGACTCCTGGTCCTGGTTCAATTGTAACATTTTTTTAATCAGCCATTAGAACAGATCTCAAGTTCATAATTTTACGATCGGTCTTTGAACATATCATTTTTTTGGCGCGTCGTCTCGGGAATTTGCAAAAGAAAACGGAGTCACCGTCGAGACGGAGTCTAGGGGAAAGTCTTTTCCTCGGGATTTTTCTCACGGCAGGCTCCAGCAATCACTTGTCTCGCTGCAAGGAGTGTCCTTTGCCCCGGACTCTGAAATTCTACACGCGTCTCGTATGGATTTTAATGTTCGCGTCCTCGCGATAGGCATGAAAGTGTTTCTGGGCTGTGGAGCTCCCTTTCTCCCTGCACGCATGTTATTTTGAAATTTTATGAAAAATTTCGGATAGGTTCTCGCTTAACCCATAATGCGGTCTGATTTATGCGTATAAATTGTTCGAAAGATTTGTAAAATTTACCGTGAAGAAAGGGAGAGGTTATTGGCCACAACGAAAGTAATGGGCTAAAGTCGGGGATCGATTTATATTGCTTAATCAAGCGCGACTAAATTTAACATTTGTATCGTTCAAAGTTTGGAACAAATATTGTGGTGGTATGTCGAGGATTAAAAATGATTAAATTTAAATCAATCTATTTAATTGAATTTATTATAATGCCTTATCAATGTGTAATGTGTCTTAAGCCTGGTGTTTATATAGACAAAAATATATTAAAACCATTCTATAATAATTTTAACAATTTGTTTATTAGAGTTATCAATATGTTATATTTTATATTTATTTTATAACTTAACATTATACTTTAATTTAGTTGAACTATTCAATATCATGTACATATGGTTTAGAATGTCGCCCACTATCACCTTCCCCTCAGTGTTTATTCAAATTGGTACAAATTTTGCTGTAAAATTCAAAACAATTTAAAAATATTGCTAAGTGTTATTACTTTGTTTTTTTACCATATATTTTTCAGCTTCGCTTAAGTTTTAAGCTCGATGGCAACAGCCAGCCAACCACAACAACAGCGACCACAACAACACCAATCGAGCAACAGTTGAGGCCGCCTAAACAACAACAACAGCTCTGGGAGGGGCAGCAGCAACAACAACAGGGCGGAATGGCCTCTGCTACGGGCCTGCCCCCGCCTGCCCACCCCCTCTTCGGTGCTTGTTGTTGTTGCGCTTAGCTGAGAGGCGTAGCTAAAAACAGGCAACAGGCACTGGTGAGAGCGAGAGGCAGCGAGCAGTTGGTGCCAGTAATGGGCGAACGCAATGTGTGCGATAAGGCCCGCAGCAGCAGCACAGTGGAAGCACCCAAGGAAGAGAGAGCGCCGCAGGGAGAGAGAAAGAAATCCGTAAGTCCCCACGATGAGAGGGAGAGCAACTGGCTGGAATGAGAGCGGGAGCTTATGGAAATATTTGAAGCTGTACATGGATGATTATGATTTTTTTGTGAGTGGCGCTCGTGTAACGGCATTTGGAGCAAAAGGCAAAGCGCAAACACAACAGTAATTGCCCGTATGAATGGGGAGGGGAGGTAGTGGGGATGAGGGAGTTGGAGGAGAGGAATCTGAGCAGAGAGGATGCCAGAGAGAGACCGCTAAGCTCTCTTCTAGCTCGGTCGTAGTGCAGTTGTAGTTGTGGAATCTAAAAACGAATGATTTTTAACGTTTTTATTATATTTTGTTGTTCCGTGTTTCAAAATTTAAAGCGCACGCCGCAGCCGCGATCGTTCAAATCGAATCAGTTTGAGTGAAAAACGCGCCGGACACGGACACGTACGTGGGATCGCTCCGGAATCGGGTGACTCGAGTGGATATATAGGTTGTCTCTCTCACTGTCTCTCCCTCTCTCCGGCCCAAAATCGAAACCGGAGTTGGGACTTGGATTCGGACTCGATATAATGACGAAGACCAGCAAAGGCAAGGATAAA
This sequence comes from Drosophila setifemur, assembly GCA_021224005.1. Lineage (NCBI taxonomy): Eukaryota > Metazoa > Arthropoda > Insecta > Diptera > Drosophilidae > Drosophila > Drosophila setifemur. Next base: position 23,159,617 of record JAJJHY010008598.1, on the reverse strand, counting down.
AGCTCGGCGGGGGCATCCAAATCGGCTGGCGGTAGTTTGCTCTCCAATGCGGCGGACATGAAGATCCTCAAGGCAAAGTCCAACGCCAAGACGCAGCAGCAGCAAAAGCAACAAGGACGAACTGCAGCCGGAGCAGCAGCAGCAGGATCAAATGCGGTCGCGAAAGAGACGGCACTAGCAGCGAGCGAGGCGATCGCGGCGACGCAGGCTGAGGCAGCGACGCCGACAGCAGCGCCAGCAGCGACGCCGGCCGCAGCGAATTTGTCGTCACTTGAGTCCGCGCGTTCGCAGGCTCAGAATTCAGTTGTCAGCGAAACAGCGAGGCAATCGGTTACCGCAGCAACAGCTACAGCTACAGCAGCAGTAATAGCCGCAGCAGCGATCAGTGAAGATCGGAGTGCGATAAATAACAATAACAATAACAGTAATCAGCCGGAGGGCGACGCGAGTGAAAGTGTTGATAACAAAATCAAAGTGATAAACTATGCCCACCAGCAGCAGGCTGAGGCAGAGGAGCAACAACAACAGCAGCAGCAGCAACAGCAGCAGATTTACGAGCAGCAGCAATTCATCAACCAGCAACTAATAAACCAGCAGCAGCAGCAGCAGCAGGAGCAGGAACAGGAGCAGCATCAGCAACAACAGGAGCAAGCCCAGCAGCAGCAACACCAGGCTAGTTGGCTGGCCTACGATCTGACCAGCGGTACCGCAGCAGCAGCAGCGGCGGCAGCAGCAGCAGCAGCAGCTACAGGAGCGGGAGCGGGAACGGTAACTGTGCCGGAAAAGTCCGATCTGTACGCCTTGGCTGCCTCGCACCACTTCTTCGGACATTTGCCGTATCCGGCGAGTCATCCGCCCACTCAGCTGTACGACCACTACCCGAGCATCACCAGCTGCACCAGCACGGATCCCATAATGCGTAACAACTTTGCGCTCTATAGCGTCTATGGAGGCGGCGGAGGCGGGGTTGGAGTGGGCGTGCCCAGTCATGAGCCCCTGCACCAGCATGTGGTGGCCGCTGCAGCGGCAGCAGCAGCCGCAGCAGCCCAAAACCCGGCCTCCAACATCGACGAGGTGATCCAGGACACTCTGAAAGATGAATGCTTCGACGATGGGCACAGCACCAGTTACCACATGCTGACCTCCGTTTCGGACCTGCACACGCTGAAGGAGGCCAGTCCGGTGGGCACCATTTACTCCGTGACCCACGAGCAACTCCTGCAACAGCAGCAGCAGCAGCAACAACTCCACCACCACCACCAGCAGCAGCAACAGCAGCAGCATCAGCAATTGTACCACCAGCAACATCACCACAATACTTCCACCAGTTCGGCTGGAGGGGATTCTCCGGCCTCCGCCCATGCGCTGCAGAGCTTCACCCAGCTGACCAGCGCCACCCACCATCGGGACAGCCTCTCGCCGGCGGAACAGCACGGGTACTTTGGTGGCACCCAGCTGAGTCCCAGCATGCAAACCAGGTGAGTGATTAGCTCCATGTTGCTACGGTTCAACTATCACGAAGTCGCACGTGCCTTTTGGCGACACCGCCAAAAGTCATGATCGGATCAGCGATCACCACTCTGATTCATATTTCTCCGCCTCTGGCTCTGGCTCTACCTCTGTCTCTGGTTGGGTTTCTCTGGCCGAGTGACGAACAAGCACCCAAACGAAACTCATAATTGTTGCTCATTGTTCCGATTCCGATTTAGAATCGAAGTTCCCGTCCCCGTCCGCGTCCGGGCAGAGTCCAACTGCTCTCCTTTGGTTATGGTTATGGGACTGTGACATTCTCAGGTGGTTTACACAAAATGCGGAATGCGAAAATCTGTTCCACTCGCGTCTAGCTTAGTTAGTTAGTCGAGTCCGAGCTGGAGGAATGTGTTTCCAGCGCGCAAAAATGGAAAACATAAACAAAACACAGTTGTGTTTGCCTTCGGAGATATCGCATGGTCGGCGTGTTTCCGGAGTGACACCTCTCTCTCCCGGAGATGGGTTAGTGGGTCAGGATTTAATAGGACTAGCTAGAGACTTTAATAATACGGAACTTGAAGAGTAAATGTATAATTAATCTCAATAACAGGTATTTTCCCAAATATATAAAAATAAAATAGAAATATTTTGTTTTCAAGTCAGCTAAAAAAATATAATATGTAAAGTTTAAATATTTCTTACAACCTAAAAAAGTACTACTTTCATACATTTTATATTTTTTTTCTTTTTTTTTTTAAAGTGTCTGAAGTTCTGTAAGCCATATTATAGAAATAGCATTTTTTCAATATCCTCATTGAAAATGTTTTAAATCAGAAAAATTCCCCATAATTTATTATTTTTTATATTCTTTGCTGTGATTTTCTTCATGGTTCATTTTTGGATTTATATATATATTATTAATTTTTCCAGTCTATGATAAAGTTTGGCAAAACAAACTTAAATACATTTAGTTCAGCTATTAAATATTAAATTGATATTGATATTATATTGATATTAAATATTAAATTTTCTCTCTAACTTGTCATCTTTGGGATCTATTGGAATACTTTCCCCCCTCCCCCAACTCTTCTCTTTGGAGACATGTCTTGCTGGGTTTCTATTAGCCAAGCTAACCTTGTGCAAGTTCAAAAATAAACAATGCGAAAACATAAATAAAAGCTTTGCATCGTTTTCTTGGCTCGCACTTTGCATTCAAAGCGTCGAGTTTTGTCTTTCCTCGTCGGACCCTCGGAAGAGGTCTTCTGCAAGTTCGAAACTCAGCAAAAAAATATACAAATTGCCGCCCAACATTTGGTAAACAAGAATATCCAATGTCTAAATTATTGACGTAAGGGAACGCATTGGCTTTTCTGACTCATGACTTTTCATCGCCAACGTTTTCCCCAAACAGATGTTGGAGTTTTAGCCGGTTGACTAAGTTTTCTATCCGGAGGCTTCAACCAGCATAAGATGGTTAAGAGCAACGATGAACACGTGTTGCCAGGTTGTTGCCACTCTTTTTTGGCCAGAGACCAGCACGTGCCACAAAATGTGGCAATATAATTTCAACAAAAGAAAAAAAGGGGGCGTGACCCGCATTTGATGGTTTCGGTTTGGGACTTTAGATCCAAAAAAGAAAATGCAAATTGCTGTGGAAGCGCATTTTTCTAGCTTGTAGCGGGTATTCAGTTGCAAGCTCTATTGCCCGAGGATACCTGTGTGTTTGTGAGCGTCGAGGGTAATCCAAACCGATCCCGTGACATAGAAACCATCAAACGAAACTCAAGCCCAGCAACGGAGAAACAGCTTCAAATGCTTCGCTCAACTCCGGGCTTGGTTTTTGTACGAGTATTTTCGTGTTCAGGGTAGCCTCCGCTGACTCAGCAACCCTTGAATTGAGTTGCACCTTTGGGTGGAGGCGAGGTGGTGTGCTGTCGGCTGTCGGAGGTGTAAAATTGGTGGGGTAATTCGCCAACGGTCGGTGGGAGGCAGCGGACCCAACGCACCCGCACAACGCCGATCTCATTTTACGTTGCCGCTGTTTTTATTTATTTTTGTATTTCGTATTTCGAATTTCGCATTTGTGATGTATTCGTTATTCTACATTTTGCACTTCAGGTGGTTATTGTTGCTATTGTATTGGTTGTTGTGATGTTATTTAAATTGAAAACGTGTTTTGCATATATGAAAACAGGCATGAATGCACATTGAGTTGCAGTTTATTAAGCCAAGTGAGGAATTCACCTAGAAAATGTAAGGGCAAAATTAGAAAGAAAAATATTTAGATATTAAATTAATATACCAACAAGAATATTTGACAAAAAAGAAAGGATATTTGCAACTTATACTATTTAAAATTTAAAGTTTAATATATAATTGGAGAGAACTAAAGAATATTAAAAATTTGAGAGCTATACCCAATAAAGTGTACAATACGATAGGTAAAATATTAAGAAATTTAAGATTTGCATAAAAATACATTGAAGATTTTTTAATTATGTAAATTGGATTTAAATGAAATGAAAAAGTAAATGAATATTTGTTAAAAAAAAAGGTTAACCAGGGTAAAGGTAGATATTTTTCATGTATATTTATTCGCCACAAAAAAAGAGCTTCTTTTTTAATTTTTGTTCAGCAATATTCTTCATCCACTGCACCATTTTTCCGGAATATTTCTCCACCTCTTTTCCGCGGCATTTCGACGGTTTCGTATAGACGGAAATATGTCTGAGACCCGATGATCTGAAGCTGCTTATGGCGGATGATGGAGATGATGAGTGGCTCGTCATTTCGTACTCGTATGTGACTTTTTGGTCAGTTTCGTTTTGTGGCAGTAAGAAACCAGAAGAAGATATCACGAGCTCACATGCCATATGGCGCACATACAAATGCATTTGCGCAAAACAAGAAGTCGACGCAAAATACTCACCTGCAACAAACAGCAGCACCTACAGCAACAGCAATCGAAAGCAAAACAGCACAGAAACGAACCGCAGAGGTGATAAAGTTATATCGTTGTCGTGCATTTTTGTTGTCACCCCGACTTCCTATATATTTATATCCAACTATGTACTGGCCAGAGAATGAAGCTTTAGCTAGAGCATCTCGAACTGAAAATGGTTCTTATCATAGAGCGTGCGCATCTACCTGAAAGACTTTGGTCATATAAATTCTGGCAACAAAGAGCGAATTATTTGCCAGCCATTTGTCAACTTGTTTGATAATTAAATATATATAGTTTTCTTTTTTTTTTGTTAGCTTTTTTTATTGTGTCACATAATCTTGCTGGCTGTGTGTATAGTCAGAGATTTCTTTAGGCCCAACAAAAGCTGCAGCAGCAGCAGCAGCAACAGCAACAGCAACAACTGCAGCAGCAGCAGCAACAAATGCAGCAGAGGCGACAAATGCAACGACAACGGCAACTGCAACTGCATTGGCATAAAACTAAACCCGACTCAAGTCATTATGCAAACGCGCGTGCCCCGATTCGGTTGTGGTTACTTCTCCGGCTCCGTCAACGTCTCCGTCTCGATTCTCGTCTCCCAGCTTCGTCCAGAGAACTAAGCCCGAAATCCGACTGAAGCTGAAAAAAAATAAATCAAACCAAAAATGAAACTATTAACTTAAAGCTGATATTTTCGCTTTTCGTTTTTCCTGAGTTGCTGCTGTTCGAACCTAAAGAGAATATTGTATTTTTCCTCAAAAAGGGTTGTACAAGACAATAATTTTCAATTGTTTTCATGTGCAAAAATAAAGTTGTTGTTGTTGAGTGAGTGACTAAGTGAAACATTAAAAAAAAAAACAAACACCTGTTCAGGAAATTTTTTGATCCTTCATCACTTGTCTTAACCAAAACCGTTTTGGCCACTAAGCAGTTTGCTTTTCCCTTGTTTTTAGCTCAGCTTTGTTTACTAAAATTCGTTCCGCTTCTCAAACAAAAATATTTGCACAGGCTCCTGTTAAAAAAGAAAACAAAATGCGCAAGAGGCTTCCCTTGCATTACGTAAAGTTTTTTGGTTGAGTATAAACAAAACTGCAAACACTTTTATTCTTTAATTAAAAGTTTTATGGCCACACCCACACACACTCACATGCTCCACTGCAAACATGCCAAAAACTGGACGCTGGTGGTCCGTCAAAAACAAAAACAACAACAATAACTGCTACAACAACAACAACAAAAGATTCTTGTAAAGTAAACAAAGTCAAGGAAATGTAAAAGCGTCTCGTATTCTTAACAGAGACATCGCCACATTAACAGCGGAAAGTTAACAGTTAACAGCAGTCGGTGCTTCAGAAACGCCCCCGAAACGCGCACAAGTGTATGCCTAGCGGTTTTTAACGCCTGCAAATGTATGCCTAGCGGTTTTGAACTTCTGTAAAGTTTTCGTTTTCTTAACAAAATTAAAGAAGTGAATATGTTTTTCTCGAATTACAATAATATGTACTTGAAGAACTATTGTTATAGGTAATACAATTGATGGACGAGATTTTTCTTTAACAATATGAAATTATATATGTACATAGCAGTGTACCAAAGTTATATAGTTAATATTTATTACAATTTTAAAAACTTGTAATTAATGTCATATATTTCCTTTGTGATATTCCAGCTCTGTTTATGCTGGTCCCTTGCTAACGCAGGCGGCCAATGGCATGCAGTACGGGATGCAGTCGCCCAACCACACGCATGCCCATCTGCAGCAGCAGCATCAGCATCAGCAGCACCACCAGCAGCAGCAGCAACATCACCAGCAACAGCACCACCAGCAGCAGCAGCACCACCAACAGCAACAGCACCACCATCACCACAACTCCAGCAGCAGCAGTCCCGGGCCAGTTGGGCTCCTCCACTCGAGCTCCACGGCTGCGGCTGTGGCAGCAGCCTCGGCAGCGGTGAACGGACACAACAACAGCTCCCTGCTGGAGGATGGCTACGGATCACCGAGGAGCAGTCACAGCGGAGGTGGCGGGGGCAGCGTGGGAGGCGGAACCCTTCCCGCCTTCCAGAGGATTGCATCCGGGGCCAGCAGTGGATACGGCAGCGGCGTTGCGAATGGTTCGGTCAGTGGCGCCGAACGCTCTGGTTACGCTTCGCTGGCCAATTTCCGCGGCCAGGTGAGTTGCATGCCCCCCTTTAAAATCAAGGATCCGCTAACCAGGATTTGCCTTTTTCCTATTCCCCCAAAAAGAACGAGTCTTGGCTGGAACCAATTAGCTACACCTCCGGTGCAACCGGGCAGCAGTTGAACGTCGGAATGGGAACTGGAGTGATACGGAATGGCAGAGCCATCTCGGCGGCCAATGCGGCAGCCGCAGCAGTGGTAGATGGATCTGCAGGTCGTGTGGATGCGGGATTCCTCTCCGCCTCGGCTTCGCTCTCAGCAAGTAAGTTGGAAGAAATTAGAAAACTAGGTTTATGAACACGCACACCGAAAAGTAAACACTGCGAACGAGCCTTTCTGTTTGCTCGTCTGGCCAGAGATGGAGAGAGGATGTTAGGTAGAAGTTCACACCAAACCAAATCCCTTCGGTCCCTGGCCAGTTATTTACGCAACCTGAGCAAACCGAAAGTGGGTCAGGAAATGCTGGCCAACTGCCAGCAGCTGTAACACATTTCAAAGTTGAACCATTTAAGTACTCGTATTTACTGCATTTTCTATTTAGTTGTAAGGCTACGTCTCTATATAATAAATTCAATTAATTTTATTTCAACTCTTGCGTTGAAGTTAAAGCAAAGAATAAAACACCACAAAAGCCAACCCATAGAAATACAAAACTAAATATATGTAAAACACACACAAAAAGAAACCACAACCACAAAAACAACAACAACAACAAACCCAAACACATAGCCAAAAATGTTTATGATTTATTTCGATATTTCTATGCAAATCTTTGAAGCATTTCTCGAAGCCGATTATTTCACTGAGGGGCGAGAATGTGTCAATTGTGGTGCGATTTCAACCCCATTATGGCGACGCGATAACACGGGACACTATCTGTGCAATGCCTGCGGCTTGTACATGAAAATGAACGGCATGAATCGACCCCTAATTAAACAGCCTAGAAGATTGGTAAATGTCTAAAATCCAAAACAATCAATTACTACTAACAACTCGAAATGCTTATGTGTGGAACAAAATTTCTATGTGAGAACCTAGTGTCGGTAGTAGATGGGGAAAAGCTTATAGAAATCCACATCCGCCAGCCTCAGCAATGCCTCCCTCCCCCCGCTCTATTTCCCCTTCAACCCTCCAAAAGAGAGAGAGAGAGAGAGAGAGAATGAAAGAAAAAAAATTAATTGAATTTATTATATTACGAAATGCCAATTAGTTTAATATTTGCGAAGCCAAGCGAATTGCAAGCAAAACCAACCAAACCCTCTGCTTCTTGTGTATTACAACAAACAAAACCATTCTGATTGCTCAATTACAGTGGCCGCTGAATCAGGCGGGGATTTCTATAAGAACTATCCATTTAATGTGGCCGCTGGCCGTAGTAAGGCCAGTGCGAGTGCCGCCAGCTCGCAGCCCGCTGGCTCCTGTCCGGGCTCAGGTGCAACCTCAGGTGCAGCGTCGGCAGTGGCAGCGACAGCCTCGGGAGCGGCAGCGACTGCGGCGACGACGATCGACGAGCACGTTAGTCGCGCCAATTCGAGACGCTTGGTAGGTCGCTCATTAATTACCGATACCGACCAATACCGGTACCGAAACCAAACCAAACCAAACCAAACCAAACAAACCCAACCAACCGAAAT
>JAJJHY010008598.1:23115070-23151307 GCA_021224005.1 Drosophila setifemur | reverse complement strand
AGCGAAGAGATTGAGAGAGTAGACCCTTGTAGTAGAGCCACTAACCCAGCCCGTATCTTATTAACCCGTACCCTCCAACCCCAACCAGTCGCCATAGAAAACGTTGTTCCACACACAAAAAGCTAACTCGATCCATGTGTTATCCTGACCTCTAATTCATTCCTTTCGTCTTCCTTCACAAACAGAGCGCCCAGAAGCGAGCCGGACTCTCCTGCTCCAACTGCCTCACCACCTACACATCGCTCTGGCGTCGAAATCCCGCCGGAGAGCCCGTCTGCAATGCCTGCGGGCTGTACTTTAAGCTCCACAGCGTGGCCCGACCGCTGACCATGAAGAAGGACACCATTCAGGTGGGTTCTAAATTTAATTAAATTATTTTAAAAACCTTAAAATTGAATACACTTAATAACTGAATTATTTGTAGAAATTACGAAGCGATTTATTTTAATTTCAATTGTATTAAATTATATTAAATGTAATTTATTTTATACCTCACATTTAGGTTCAAGAATTTTTGAAACAGTTTGGAAAATTTCTATAGTAATAATAATTTGATAATTTTTTCAAAATACCAAGTACACAGATAAAGCATATTTTAATTATATAAAAGGTTAATCCTTTTGAATTTACTTAGTATATTTTTCCAATCATTTAAAAAAACATCTCATTTTAAATTAAATAATTCGTTGCTTTAAATTTAATCAAAACTCATTATATATATAATATATAATAATTGGCTCATAAACTTATCATAATGTTTGGTTATTCTAAAAATTGTTACTCTAGAAAAGTATTTAGTAATTTACGAATTATACTCTACTGAAAGTAATCAACAAATAGTTAATTTAATCCAAATGAATCCATTGCAGAAACGCAAACGCAAACCCAAGGGCACCAAGAGCGAAAAGTCGAAGAAGATGAAGGCCGCCCTAAGCTCCAGCATGGAGAGTGGCTCCTTGTTGAACAGCTGCCAAATGAGCGGCATTGGGATGGATGGCAATGATGGTGAGTTTCCATTCAGCGATGATCTCCTCGTTGGTTTGCATGCCTAATTCGTGATGTTTGCTCTCTTCTTGTCCCTTCGCTCACCGTTCAGAACTGAAACCTCAGTTAGACATGAAACCATACATCCCATACACATCGCAGCAGCACTCGCAGCAGCAGCAACAGCAGCAGCATCAGCATCAGCATCAGCTCGGCCAGCAACTCATGGCTGATCAGCACTCATCGGCGGCCAGCTCGCCTAACAGCATGGCATCCTGCTCATTATCGCCCTCAGCCACATCCCATCACCAGAACTCACACCAGCTCTGCTCTGGCCTGGACATGTCGCCCTCATCGCCCTATCAAATGTCACCAATCAACATGCAGCAGCATGCCCAGCAGCAGCAGCAGCAGCAGCAATCGTGCAGCATGCAGCACTCACCCAGCACGCCCACAACCATCTACAATATCCCAACCACATCGCCCACCAATCATCTTCACAATAACAACAACAATAACAGCACGCTCTTCAACAACAACAACAACAACAACCACGACAACAATGAGAATAATACCAAACTTATACAGAAATATCTGGAAGCTCATCAGAGCGGGAACGGGAGCAGCAGTACCGGGAGCAGCAGCGATCAGAGCCAGCACCAGTTGTTGGCCCACCTGATGCCGAACTCGATTACGGCGGCGGCGGCAGCAGCAGCTGTGGCAGCGGCGGCAGCGATCAACACGATCAAGACGGAGGCGATCTCCTCCACGGTGTCCTCCACGCTGGCCACTACCAGCAGCAGCAACAGCAGCTCAACACCGACCACGGCATCGAGCACATTATCCTCACTGAGCCACAGCAACAACAGCAGCAGCACCAGCACCAGCACTATCAGTCTGCAAAATCCCTATCAACAGCTGGGGCTTGGTCAGCAGGCAACGACGCCCTTGTTTAAGGCGGGACGCTCGTCCCCGCCCTACTATCTCACCGCGGAGGAGCAGGATCAGGTGGCGCACATCAAGCTGGAGCAGCAGGGGCAGCATCAGAGAGAGCTAATGCTCATCCGCTCGGACTCCCTGGACGAGCACTACGATCTGGCCGCCTTCCAGAGGCTCCCTCACCCTAATCTCCACCAGCAACAGCAGCAGCTGCAGCAGCAACAGGAGCACATAGCCAACTATGCCATGCAGCTGCAGGAGATGGAGCGCAAGTTCGCCGGCGAGCGGGAGGCGGTGGTGAAGATGGAGTAAGAGGCAATCGCGTTAGTTTGCCAGCTGGACCAAAGATTCTGTTGTTACATAAATCTCATAGCTCCAAAGAATTTATAGCCCTTAGAAGAGCCGTTCTCCAAGAACCCCCAAAAGCATCATATTTGTATATACGATTTAAGCGAAAGACAAACTTTATTGACATTTCCATTTTTTACTGGCGAATGCGATTTCGTCCACTACTCGAAAATTGTTATTTAACTAGTTTAATTTTTAGCAAAATGCTAGCAGCATAAAACCAATTCAGATCCTAGACTAGTTACCCAATTACCAATAATATTGTTATCAAATCGAATACCCTTTGAGATTTCTTACAATCAAATTCCACTTAGAATTTAAGCCATTAACTTAAGTTAAGCCAAACAAGCAAACAATGACAAAAACGAAAAACAAAAAACAAAAAACATAATGCAAAAATCGAGAAACCGAATCGAAGTAACCAACAATCTCATGCAATTTAGTTAGTAATTTAAATACATATATATTCTGTATACATTTACCGTTAAATATTTAAAGCAATTTAAGTTTTAGTTTCGTACAATCTTTTACATCATCTTTGCAATACTAATTTTATTACTATTGAACAAATAAACGACAAACGTCACTTAATGCCCCCAATACGACAATTTTAACTCGATCATTTTAAAGGGATATTTTTCAGCTAAGACAATATGGCGTATGTGTGATATGGAAGTAAATGCATCAGGTTTTCAGTGTTGGTAAGCCTGGATTTTTCCAATTATGTAGACTCGCCTGAAAGTATGCCGCGCATTTTGTAGGTTTATTTTTTACCAGTAAAAGTATGCTTTAAAAATGTAAAGTAAATTGTCATGTAAAAATCGTGTAGATAAGCAAATCCATTTTAAACTGTTCTAGATATTTTAAAATTTTAAGAAAATATTACATTTTAAAAATCATAGTTGGTTCCCTTAATAATATAAAATAATATAAATAATGCTAATTATTTAAGCGATCTTTAGACCAGATTAGGTCAGATGGTAATTGTAGACATCAAGTATACATGCAAAGTACAAGCAAAATAATTCCCTTGGCTACAACATTTTTTATTTCAAATATATCCCAATATCTTTAATAATCAATATTTCAGCTAAATATAAAATTGTGTACACTTTGGTTAAATACCTAAACTGTTTAGTATAGAAAACAAAAGGAAATCACACTTTGTAATAATTAAACAATGTCGGGCTTTTAAACTTGATCCTGTTTTAGAATCTACTTAACTATTCTATAATAATGTAATCATTTAAGATCACCCCTACCAAAACAGGAAAATTTTTTATGAATTCTATCGCTATTTATTTAAGCCTAATTTTGCTACTCCTAAAGAGTTCTTAAATAAATAAAAAATAGCGAACATTTAGTACGAGTACATCAGAATTTTTTCAAATTTATTAAAAAGCATTTTCAGATTATTTTCAACCAGCAACTTTGGAAAAATGTATTCTTCCATTAAACATTCGTGGCCTCCCTGGAATTGTACAATTACAGACGGGAAAATAACAATATAGGAGGGGGAGTACGTCGGTGTATGGATAAATGTGTGCACGCGGGGATGTACATACATATGTGCTTTATATTATTTTGTGCGCCGCCATTTACGAAAGCGACATTTTCAGTGATAAGATAAGGAAGCGTTACTGGGTACCCTCCTCTGCGTCTCCCTATTTATATTTTTTGCTCTATTTCTTTTTTAATAAAGTTTCAGTACGCCTGGCGCTGTTGTTGTTTTTGCTTTTTATGGGAGTCACGCGTTACAAAACGACAACAGCAACGAAATCTGAAAGTCATTTCATGTGGCAAAACAGTTTTTGTTTATTGCTAGGGTTGTTTGTCCATGGAGGGTGGAGGTGCTGGTGCTGGTGCTGGAGGGAGTGCTTGAGGTGGTTGGGGTTGGTGGTTGGTGGTTGGGGTGGGGGTAGGTGGAGCGAACCACTCCATTGACTACGTGACTGTACAAAAGTGTCGCATGTCGGTTTGGTTGGCCAACTGGCTGCTCGTGCAGCGCTCAAGTGGTTCGGAGGAACCGTCTCCGCGTCCGTCCATCGTTTTGATTGATACCTCGCCCGATTAGCCTGACGTCCTCATCCACATTGATAAGCAATTTATTTTTTTTTTCCAATTTAATACCATCCACAGCAACAGCTGGTTTCACTTAATAATTGGGTTCCATTCAATCTTTGGCTAATTGATATGGTTCTCTGTTTACCTATATACGGCTACTATCCATATCTGCGGCCTAATCGGTCGTTGCACAGATTTTTTCGCCAAACTTTCACTCAAAAGATTGTAAGTTTTTCGGAGCCGGGTCAGGGATAGATAATGAATGATAATGTCTTTCGCATAGCCTTGCCTTCATTGATATCAAACTAAACCCTGATAAGATAAATTTATATTCTTATGTTTTGCTATTAATCTATATGGAAAATCAGCTGGAACTTTAATATATAGATAAGTGGGTTTTGGCTAGTTGAGCTACAAACAATGGGGGATTTTTGTATATTTTGAAAGGAATTTCCCGGGCATTAAATGGCCTAAAGGCCAAAGGTTTTAAAATGACGCCGGAGTATCTTGAAAATACTAACAATAAGTAAACTCTTTTGCGAATTGTAAGATAGGGATTTTTTTATGTTTATGTTTTTTATGTTATGTTCAAAAAATTATAAAATTCCTAAACTAGTTAGAACACGGTTGCCTTGATAATTAATTTATAATATGCAATACTTTTTTAGGTATTTGGTTAAAGAAACTTTTTAATTGCAAGTAAAATATTTAAATTGCCTATTTATTTATTTGTTCTTTGTTAATGTAACTCTGAATAAAATACCCTAAACGAAAGGTACAGACTTGTAAAATAAATATAATTACATTGAATGTCCGTGGCCTTAATTGCACAGTCACCACTTTATTACTCATTGTTTGAAAATCACTAAACCTTTTGCCTGAATTTTGTTGACTCTAATTTCATTAGAGCTTAGACTTTAATGTTTGCTATACGCAAACAAGTCAGTTATTTGTGCACTAACTAGGCTATATACATACGTAGATACAATTGCTATAAATTTCATATAAGCAAGCGAATATTTATCAAGAGCTTAATGCCCTTACTAAGCTAGATTTCGTTGTGTTTCTGTTTTACACTATACAGAATTGAATTGAAAGCGATATAATAATCCACTGTATAAACTAAATTCTAAAAAAAATAAACTTATAGCGGGATAAAGAATTTTTTTTGTTAATCAAGCTTGTTAAGAATTGTTCTGCCTTATATGTTCTTATCACTTGAGTTCTTGAAAATCTCAGAGCTATGGTACTGAATTCCACCAAGGACATATATATGTATATATGACATATATATATATATATATAGATAGAGGCATCGGAATGGGATTAACCGCATCAACTCAAATGCCAAACTCCAGTCACACAAATTCGCCGAAAGCTTTGGGCTATTATTGTTGTTGTATTTATATATCCACACCCACGGAATGTGTCCGTGCAAGGTACATACACTTATAGTCCGTAATTTACGATGAGTTCATGTTCGGCCTGACGCCCGACATTTTATGGCTATATTTTTCTTTTATTAGAATCGTTTTGTTGGGGCCTTTTTTTTTGTTTTCGCACTTTTCTGGTTGGTCACTTTACGATCTCCGGCGAAGTCGCTCCCACTCATCGTTATAATGCGTAATTATTTATATTACTTTATAATTGCCACACGGATCGGATCGGCTGGGCACGGAGCGTGTTTTAATGGAAAGTGCAAAACTTACTGTGCCAGCCACGAAATAACCACAGTCGGTAAGATATCTGAGTATATATGATTTTTTTACATGCCCATTCCATAGATAGGCAATCTGTATCTGTGGCACGATAATGCTTATAAATAAGATAATATGATTTGATAATGGTATTTACCATATGCAGAAACCGAAGCCGCAAGGTAACTCCCTGAGTTTTCTGCCCTATATGATATGATATACAAGTACATGTACATATGTGATATTCGTATATATTATGTCTAAGAAATCCCTATTCTTTCGGTTTTCCCAGTCCTGCAGTTGCGGTGCACCTAATTAAATGTTTGACATCTGCCTGATTTATTTAGCGTGAAAATGCGGAAAATGCGGAAAATGCTCCGATTCCCGGTTGGGTAGGTATCCCATGTTATATGTATATGCATTCATATGGGTATGAGTTCAGGTCTGAGTTGTGCAAACAGATTGCATTTAGAGCATTCCCCACCCGCAGTTCTTTTCCGTTTTTGTTTGTTGTTGACTTGACTGCTTTTTGATGTCTTCTTCGGGTTGTTACGTTGATGTGGCTGTTTTTTTTTCGTTTTTCTTCGTTTTTTCGTGGCCTTATCGCCAACTGACGTTTGTACTTCAAAATGTGTACTTAAGATAATGAAAACGAGGAAGAAGCAGCCCCGTCATGGAACGAACATCAGCACGAAGTCAAATGGAAAAGAGTGCGCAGAGCCTGTCACAATTTTGAGCCAAAGGAATGGAACTCTGCCGGTCTAGGCACCTAAATCCAATTCGGCCAAAGATCCCATCGGATGGATAAGATCGATACTGAAACTGCAACTCAGGGCATTGGCGATTTCTTTGGAATTCTGGCGAGGCTCTTTTTTTTGGGTGGTGGTGGTATCAGGCCGCACTTAATAAGCATATTCTAATCTAATCAGCGAATCGTTAATTAACTTCCAAAGTTGACTTTCGCTTTTTCAAGTGTTACTTGAGCTACTTTGACTACTTTGGCTGCCTTGGCAGTTGAAATTTACACACACGACCCATCGGTATCTTATCGAAGAGCCAAAGATCAATTATTTCCGATTCTCGGCCAAAAGTTCACATGTCTGTTATATAAATGGGGGGAGGGGTAGCTTGGAGGAGAACTGGTAATCCAAAAAACTGGCACTGATTTTTTATTAATTCAGATATTCACTGACTCCATTTGTAACTGAGTGGTAGGTATCCTTGGAGATGAATGGTATTCCGTATTTTTTCGGGACGAATGCGCGATGGCAATGTTTCCATGTTGAAAATCCCAGTTACACTCACCAACTGTGATTAGATTCCATGCCGCTGGGCGTCCAAACTTAAGGAATTACTGAAAAATTCAAATTATTATCGCTTATTATCTTGGGACATTATCAGTTCAAACACTGATATACTGATACAGACCCCGCGAGAGAGAGCCCATACCCAGGCCCAGGCCCATGCCCAGGCTATGAAAATGGAGGTGGAACTGGGACTGGAACTGGGACTGGGACGGAGACCTTAACTGCCTGCAGATACCCCAAACTGATACCGATATCCTACCAACAGCAGCTACAACAACACCGAATTGATAGCAAATCTTCATTATCTTATAAATACGGCTGCATTGGTGGTCGGGTATCGCTAAAAAGCCAAGATTAGATACTTTTATCTAGCTGGGTCAACCCCCTGCTCTCACTCCCACTTCCCGCTACCACTCCCCCATTCCCATCCCCATCCCCGCAAGAAATTGGCGACGTCACAGATAGAGTTCCCCGCATTATCGGTTAAGCAAATTCCCACATCCCACTCCACATATTTGCCGAGGGGGAGTGGGGAGGAGTTGGTTAAGTAGCCGCAACCGATCGACTTACGATTTGGGTTTGTTGGGGGCCTGTCCAGGAGGAGTATCGCCACCTATGTGTGAGTTGGGGAGTCGAAATCTCTTTTAAGATACGTTAACTTATCTAAGGCCACTATCTATTCTCAGATATTCGATATGTTCCGCTATAATATATATACATATATATATATACGGGAGTATTATGTGCGGCGACGATAGGAAAAATCACTTTGGTTGATTGGAGCAATCACATTCATAGCCATAGCAGCATTTCCTCGGTCAGCAGCGGAAAAGTCACAACGACACTCGCGGATGGTTTTTTCCCGCCATAAATTCCTCATGGCTAAATCGTTATTTTGAAATCGTACTTTCAATGCAAACAATGGAAACCGATCAACAAAATGTCGGCTCTCATAAGTAATAAATAATGTTCGCTTCATCCACGTATTACATTTTGGGGTCGTTCGAGTCGGCGTTAACCAGCTACCTAACCGAACCCCAGGCCCAGTCCCAGACCCATACCCAAACCGAAACCCAGACCCACTCCAAGTGGCGATCCCAATCAACCCCAGTAGCCATGATTGTTAGCGTTAATGGCGTCGATGTCGTCCCACGTTGGCCGTGCAAAAACAATGCACAACAGCCACAGTGACAGCAACTCTTACGGATTATTATGGATTGTTGCCAGTTATAATAACAATGAGTCACCAGGCCTGGCCTGGCCTGGCCTGGCCTCATGGGCAAACAAAGGTGCGTATTGAGAGAGCTTTGCTCCGAAGACGGTACTCTGGGTTTGTTCCTGCTACCAATCGCAAGTTGTTTGGAGTACCCGGCTTTAATGTCTGGATATGAATATGGCAACCTGTATGAGTTCTATTTTCGTATCAAAACATATGTAAATTCATATTTATGGCATATTAACTCATCTCCGAAACAGGATTTATACTTTATTGCACGACACTTTCGAAATGTTTTGTAATTTGCATTGCTCAAATGCTTTTAATGATCAATTTAATATTTTTAATGTATGCATTTATATTATAATTTACTTGGTATTCATTATAAATACTAAAATTCATAGCAATCTTAAGTTTATTTATTGGTATAAATATTATATAGATTTAAGTTGAAATTACCATTTTAACAACTGATTAAAATATTTAATTAGTTTTTGAGTACTACTATATTAACAGCTGAATATTGTAATTTTCATTAGTTTTTATTTTGTAAAAATTTTAATTACAATGTTTATTTTGAAATTCATTAAAAAGATCAAATTTTATTTTGCTGAATTTTTTTACTTTCAATAATAATTTTTTGATGGTAAATCATTAGTAGCGATTTATAGTTCATTGAAACATAATAATATTGATTAATATTACTTATATCTTATTGTTTTCTCCCAAAAAATCTCAGATAAATATTCTGCATTAACGATCGGTTAAAGAAGCTCTGGGAAGTTCCTTTGCAAAAACTCGATGCTTTCATTGCTGATATCCCAACTTTCCCCTGACTCATGCGAAAGATACATCAATGTCCGAATTCGAGACCATAAATATACGAATGACCATTCGTTAGCCAAGTGACAACTCTTTGGAGTGCAAACAAAGAAAGCTTAACTTTTTCCCCGGCGCCTCCTGCTGGGTTGAAGCTCCTCCAGCTGCATCTGATCCTCGCCCTCCCCCTTCGATTCGGAGCGACCCTTCTTGGCCCCTTTTTGGGCCATGGAGTGCGCAGTTCCATTTTCATAACTCATGTCCGAAATGTCGGTAGCGTGCCTCGGCCGGATGATTTATGACCCCGGGGGAGAGAGAGAGCCAGCTCCGGCGGGTTAATAGAATTTACTTGAACCCAATTTCGGGTTCTCCCCCCGAAATGCAGTCGAAGGGAGAGCCATTATGGCACTTCCATCTCCACGACCATTTTATTCGATTGAGCCACGCCATTGCCGTCTGGCAGGGATTGGGCAACGGTTCGGGGTTGGATCGATCTCGAGGGAGTGGGGTTGGGCTCACCCCTGCTGCTGGCTATAATTAAAACTATGGCGCACGCCTTTGTTGCCACTCCGGCGTTTAATTTCCAAAGAGTTTCGTTCAATTCCTCCCCTTATCAGAGACAGGCCCATTCGACCGCCAAACGCAAAGGGAGGGAAAATAAAAATAATATTATTATGAAGAAAAATTGTACAATATATAAATTAAATTCCGGAGCGTCATTCCAGCCGCAGATCGGCGATACTGTCAACTGGCTAGAAGAACACTTATGGCTAGATAACTTTTTGGCTTTGATTTTTGGTTTGCGTTTGGGGTTTTTGGTTTGCTTTGGTTTTGGCGTTGGCGCACCACTTGAAATTGCACGGCGCTGGACAAGTTGAAGGGTGTGCGATTCCGGTCTCGATATGACCGTGTTCCTGGCCAATGGCAATGGTCAGCAATCTAAGAACTCTGTCCACTGTCCACTGTCCTCTGCCTCTGTCTGCTGCGCCGCCCGTAAGTCTTGCGTCTTAGGGTCGTAAATTCGCCGGCAAAGCGCCAAAGCTAGGCGCGGCGGTACCATCAATTAGGGTATTAATTGCCCAGCTCCACCAGGCCAAAGCCTACGCGATGAGTCAGTCCCAGTACACAGATACAAAAAAAAATCCATCTGATTTCATTTTCATTTTTGGTGCATTCTTAGAGTAATCTTGTCTCAAATTAACTTTTCAAAAAACATATATTTTTTTCCTTCTAACAACATAATGCCTTGAATTTTAATTTTCGATTAAAATACCATATACATAATATTATAATCAAGTTAAAATTTCATTTTTTCTTAATTAATACTTTGTTTCATACATATATGTATAGGAATAATTGGTAAATATTTCCCATTTTTGTTAAACATACCCAAACTCGAGCTTTTCATTTTCTTTAAACATAAATTTATGCATCTTTCAAACTAGTTTCCATTACTTAAAATTAAATACAGCGCTTCATATCTGCAACATATCACATCTTTCCCACTTTCGATATAACACAACCGATCAATAAATCTTTATTTTATCCAAATGGAATAGCGGATTTCCACTAACCCGGTTGAATATGTTAATGGTTCAATATTTATTCATATTTATTCGAGTGTATCCAGTTTTTTTTTGGTTTTTGCCCGCCAAGTCGGGACCTACTCTCGAATTAATCTCTTGTAATGTTGAATTCGTGTAGCGCCATTTGTAAAGCTACCCGAGGGCTGTCAAGCTCGGGGATCGAATCTGTCGGGGAGGAGGGAGCAGATTTGCATTGCTGTCAGCTTTTTGAGTGATTAATCACTGCGAAGATATTTTGCGACACGCAGCAGCAGCTACTTGCAACCGGCAAGCTATTAGATACTTTTGTCTGGCGGTTTTGCTCTCAAGATTTGACCATGATTTATGCGCCACATGAGTTGCAACAATTAAAATTATCGCCTTAACCGATTTCCATTCAAAGGGAGGAGCGGGTAAAAGTTTGTGCTGGTAATTGCACCATTATAAGCAACTCCAAGGGAATCTCCTTACCTGGCTGTGCATTTTAATGGCCTTCATATATCTGCTTGTTTTATGACTTTAACTATAAACAATTTATGATTTGCTCGCCTTAGTCTGTTCCAACTTGGATGGGAGTTAAAGATATGTGGCATAATCCCAGATTGCTGTTCCTGTGATTTCATTTTCAAAATTAACTGCAAGGGGAAAGAAAAACTCTATTGTAAATTTAATTTATTAAATCTTACAAAATTCATAATTGAATAAAGTTAACTTAAAGCAAAAGAAAAATGTTCGTACTTATTATTTTCCTAATCCTTCCGCATTTTTTGGGTTAATCAAAAATAATCTCCGGTTTTCATTATCTACAATTCTTTTTATAATTTTATAAGCCAAACATATTATAAACAATAAATAAAACCTCAAAGATATTCTTTGAAGTACCTAAAAAGTCAAAGGAACTGTAGAGTTTCTGTAGAATTAAAACTAATAAATTTCTTGATTTTTGTTTTTAATTTTCATGAGTGGTAATCGCATCGAATCCGATAAGAACATTTCTTGAACTATTTATCTGTATATTTTTTTAATTTATTTCAATTAAATTGGAGGGGGAAAAGGTGTTCTTAGTAGTTTGAAAACAATGTTGGTACAGTTTGTGAAATGCATAGAAATCGAACTCGAGTGACATGCTGCCACTTCACACTCAGAAAATCAGATACTTCAATCTTGGCCTGGCAAATTGACATTTCAGAAGTTTTGCAATATATTTACTCCCAGCACCTGATGCTCGACCACGTGTGTTTGCTGAGCTGGTCGGCCCGATCAATTCGAGTATATATCCCCGCAGCCCCTCTCCAACCCCTGACCATTTTCATTAGTTACAACACTCGAGAGGCGACTGTGAAGTGGGGAAATGGAGCGCGGGTACAAAGTATTGGAGCCCTCGAAGCGGCCCACATTCGTGAATTATTGTATCTGTGAGTTTTAGTGTGGTGGGGTCATATAAAGCTTCAGACGGCGACAGGTCCCCATGCCCGATCCGATCCGATCCGGACTCATTTCTGTGGACGTTGACTGGCGTTGGCACTGTTTATTAGTTTGCCAGAAAAGTGTTTTATGAGTGCAATTAGAAAATGCGCTAGACATTTTCACAATTGCACAATTGACAAACAGCTCCGGGTGTATAGTGAGTGGGTCGGGGAGTGGGGCAGGGTGGGGGAGTGGAGCGGAGTGGAGTGGAGAACTATGCCGGCTGGTGGTTCTTCGGAGCATTCCCGAGCCGAGCTGAGCCGAGCACGCAGGCGCAGGCAATTTGTATCTCACGGATACTTATCGCAACGCGCGCGGCACCAACACCCCGGCAGACCGTTATCGCCCGCGGCCGAGGTGCGCGATAAGATAACCAATACGGAGCAGGGCGCTACAGATACGAACGCAGAATAAATCATAACGCAGGCACACGGACATGGAGCGATCACCCACACAGGTGTGGAGCGGCCCAACCGCAGAGGTGCTATGTGCTGGGTCTGCCTCTGTATGCGTACCTGGCTAATTGGGCGGCAAAGGCTGGGCCAGGCAGGGCAGGGCTGGCACCGCAATGCGTCGTTGTTGTCATCGCAAGTGAGGAGGTGCTCAGCCAGCCCGGGCCCACAGCCGAGTTGGTCTCGAAAAAAATAGCACTTCGTATATCATCACTTACTGCTAAAGGTTGCGCGCGAGAATCACAACCCAAAAACGTTACGCTGCCGCAGCTCCACGGAGCCCGAAAAAAATAATTCTGGACAAAAATTAAGTTCCTGAACCGAATTCCCCCGTTTGCGCGCCAATTTCCGAAAGTGCCACTTGTGATTATTTTTCGAAAAAAAACAAGCATTCAAACCAAAACACAACTGAACTGAAATTTAGTGATAAAAACCAATCTTAGATAAAACGGTGGAACAACACTCTGAACACAGAACGCGCTGGGAAGCTCTATTTGATGGTCTGCAAAACTATCTCAACGAATGTTAAAATGCAGCTGAAGGTGATTACCAAATCTGAATTTCTAAATTAATATTAAAGTGTTATTTTTTGGTGATTTTGAAAATAATTAAGAAATAAAAAGTTATAATTTCGATATTTCCTTCTTTTGAAAATTAACTCCTTTTAACTTAATTTTATGTTCGGCCATTTTTAAAAGTCAAATGAACTGTGGAAATTCGATATCTGAGATGGTTTTTCGAACTGCCTCATTATAAAAACTGAGCAACTTAACGTGAATTTTTGTTAAACACATTTAAATACCTTTTTTAGACTCAATTTACGAGATCTGTATAAGCCTATCTATCATTTCAACTTTGTAGCGAAGATCATAAAAAAGTTTTTTACGTTTTCTCACACAAGTTCATTAAGCTAAATAGACAAGCCATATAGGGCCATAAAAACCAGGTTTTAAAACTTTATAGATCGGCCACAAAACTCTAATAAGTAATAATTTATTAGTTGAAGCCACACTGAGAGCTCTTGAAGGGTGCTAAAGAGCTTAAATTATTTACCAGAAGGATAGTTCCTGTTGTGATTTCACATACCAAAAAAGAAATCCTTGCTAGGTATTTTCCAGCTTTAGCGCCGGAAAACGAGTCTCTTTTTCGGAGATAAGACAAATTAATTTATAATGAATGACTCATCTCACTGGGATGCAGCAGCAAAACTGCGACACATATTTTTTCATCGATCCTAAAAGAAAAACCGAACCGAACCCATTAAGAAAACGAAAAAAAAAACAACCGAGTTAAATGTGGAAAGATGGCTAATCTTTATGAGGCCAGAATTAAATTCAGCTGCGATCCGAGAAGGTGGCGTCAAAATACCTTTGACAAAAATAAAAAAAAAATATTTGAAACACGCTAGCCGACGTCGGTCAGTTGTTTCATTCAAGAAAAAAAAGGACAATTTTTTGTTGGGCCTTACCTAACGCCAGCACGGATAATGTGAAATTTATGTCAATCTTATCACCTCGCTCCTCGTCCTGACCCGAGCATATCCTTAGGGGTGGGGTGGGTGCTTTATGAATGAAGCGAGGATGGCCAACCCTTAGCTAGCTGGGGGTTACTTTTACCAGCCGGAAGTGGCCGGTCGGCCAATGGAAAGCGATTCCCCTTAACAATTTCTCGATGGCGGCCCCGATAGTTGCAGTTCCAGTTGCAGATACTTTTATTAGACACGCGTCGCCAGTTGACAGTCGAGTTGATGGCTGATAGGAAAAGGGCACTCGGGACACTCGGGTTCGGATTGATGGCCCTTTAATAGAGCTGTAAATGCAGCTGGTAAAAGTCTTATCACATTTTCATTAACCAACTGCAATGGACTTTAATTAATCGACGGATCTTCTAACGATGGGCCGATAAAGGCTTTATTGCCGGACTTTAGAAAACCATTTTAAATTTTTAATTGTGGTAATTAGTTTAAAAAAGCTTGCTTCAATGGTCTGTCATATAGCTCGAACTTTTATGTAGTTTCGATATCAATAATTAAAACTTTGTATAAAAGGTACTAGTTTTTAGTACAAAATATAATATGTTTGTATTTTATCAATACATTTTTTAAGTTGGAGTTCAAATCGATTAATTCAATAACATGATAATAAAATATATTACATGTTTTAAACAGGATAATAAATGTATTGCGATAAATTCATGTATGTATACATTATTTTTGCCATGTTTAAACACTTTTTTACTATAAGCAATTGTAGTAATAATATCGAAATTATTTATTAGGTATTGAACGTTATTTAATTTAAGTAAGTTTTTTTTTTTTTTTTATTAATACAAGTAATTAATAACAATAAATACCTTCAATGCACGCAATTAACACAACAAATACATATCCTTTGAATGCAAACTTTTAAAATTGTTAGTTTAACGTACTACTCAATATATCTAATATCTCAATCGAGTATCGTAATATATGTAGGTTTCATAGCATTGACCGGGTTGTGCAAGTAATAGATAATCTATTGAATATAGTGCTGAACCCGGTAAGGGCCTTCGAGATTTTCTCAACCACAAAACCAAGCTCAACGAAAGCGAAAAGAGGTGCGATTATTATGTATACATCTATAGCCAATATCTTTTGTTTATATAGATAAAGTACAGGTATGTGCGTGTGGCCGTGGGTGTGACTGGGCAGATTTCATTCATAAGTTGAGCAGCTCCACACCCACTCCCACTCCGCTCTTGGTTAAGTCCGGGCAAATAGCACATGCCATTCTCCGGTTACAATGTGGCAAACAACTCGCCTTGCCCAACTTATTGTAATTCTCGGATTCTTCAATTTATCTGTCCCAATTGATGACGTAGCCGGGAGATTGGGATCGGTGGATCGGGGGATCGGGGGATACCAACCATGACCTCTCAGTTTCGCTCCCAGCAGCAGCAGCAGCTACTGATTATGTACATTGATAGCAGCCGGATAAGATATTGTCCGTATCGTTCGGCCGTAGTATCTTAACTTTTCGCGCTTTCGGGCACGTGCATGTGGCATTCCCACCTATCGTACTACAATATATACACACGACCAAAGTCGGGTTTATCTGCAGTTGGCCAGCCGATTGTCAAAGTGACGTTTGCACCACATTATCTCCAACTGCTCCCGCAGCTCCCATCTGGGGAAGTCTTTGAACTTTGGCCAAGACGGCGACTACGGAGCGGAGTCACCAGTTCCGACGGTTTCGACGGTGCTTTACGTGCACTTTTTCTAGGGAACCACCACTTCCTCTTCCGTTTCTTCTGCT
Organism: Drosophila setifemur; assembly: GCA_021224005.1. NCBI lineage: Eukaryota > Metazoa > Arthropoda > Insecta > Diptera > Drosophilidae > Drosophila > Drosophila setifemur. The sequence continues at coordinate 23,135,156 of JAJJHY010008598.1, read as the reverse complement.
GCTCAAATAGTTGAAGTTTGGTCCGTACCCAGTAATGGGGTAATTTTTTATTTTTATGACTTGTCAACTCATGAATCACGGTTTGGCCTTTGCTCTGAATTTACGTTGGAGCCACTTGCAATGTGTATCAATCATTTCTGGCAAGTCAACCAAAAGTTCCACGTACAATGAATCAATTATAATTAAACGAAAGGGTAAATAGGAATTTTGGGTTTCCAAGGGGGTTGCTTTAAAGAATGGATTTTATTGATTGTGAGGTAGTTGTGCAGTTCGAACTTAAATTCATTCCCATCGAATTTCAACACAAAATATGTTTCTTGCATAAAAAACATAGTCTATAGGTTTTCTTTTTTTCGATTTTGCAAAGCTACTCTTAGGAAAATATCGAGAGATTTCAGTGACTCCCCAGAAAGGAAATTCCAATTCTTGACTGGAACTGAATAAATGATTTTAAAAATAAGTTTATATTTCAATCGTTTTTAATATAGTTACAATTAAAATAATAATATTCCTTGTTAGCGGGCATATAAAATGGGTCGAAAATAGTTTACGTGTCACAAAAAAAATTCTATAAATGTAATTTCAGTTCTATGCTTTCCTTTATATTAATTATTGTTATTTTTGTTTAAATGGTTGAGGAAGAAGTTTACGTGTCACAAAAATTTTAAAGGAGTAGTATAAATTGATTGCCTAATTATAATTATGTTCTAGTCATTGTCAAGTCTCCTTGAATTTTCTGCTGGGTTTCCCCCTATACACACATTCATAGATTATAGTATATTTATAGTAATGGTAAAAACCCAACTGTAAGCCTTTTAGTTATAAGTTATATGGCGCTCGTCAAGAGCAGGTTGGCGTCAAATTCTGCGCCCTGGGCCTTTCAGGTGAATCAGGTGACAGTGACGATCGAAGGTGTTGACACAAGTTTAGGAGTTGAGGATGGGGCCGTGGGGGAAATGCCACCCCCAACGGAATGAGGTCATAAACAGAAATCGACTGACGTGGGGCTAGGAAAACAGAACGATTTTATGGCCAGCTTTTATTTCCGCCAAGAACCAAACCACAAAAAAAAGACGAAAAACCCGAATACACACAGAAAATGAAAACGAAACCAAAGTCTGAGATGAGTTTAGGGTTCTGTTGGCAAACATTTCTTCCTCTGACGGAATAAAAGTGAAAAATGTGTTTAACAATGTTGACACTGAGATCGGGAGGTGGTAGATGGGAGATGGGAGAACGGTGAGGGGCAGGCCAGTCTTCAAGCCCGTCTCCGTTTCTGGCCGGGCACTGGTGCTGGTGCTGGTACTTTATGGTTGTAGGCGACAAATTGAGCTGGGCGTCGGCCCCGTTTGAAGTCGCAGCTGGAGTCGTCTTGGCCGGGGCCCGAGCCCGAGCCCGGGTTTTGTTTGCATTTTGTGTGGCGGAAATCGGGGCGAACAGTTCGCACTGTGTGGCCGGAACTGGAGCCACACTTTCGAGGCAAGCCAAGCCGAGCGGAGCACTCGTCACTCATCATCGCTTGCTCATTGCAGATGGAAGCGCAGACAACGCAGCAGCAACAGCAGCAGCAGCAACAATTGCAACAGCAACAACAACAGCAGCAGCAGCAACAGCAGCAGGTTCTCACCAAGCAGCAGCTCCAACTGCTGGACAAGATCAAGCTAGAGTCTAGCAACGGAGCCGAGCAGCTTGCCCAGCAGACATCCAGCGCCCTGGAGGAGCAACAGGAGCAGCAGCAGCAGCAGCAGCAGCAGCAACAGCAGCAGCAACATCAACCTGCCTCAGCCGTCGGTGTGGTGGTGCAGACCAGCCAGGCGGTGGTCAGCGATCAGGAGGAGCAGTACGTGGTTGTGCCACGCATCCAGCGACGTATCCTTACCACAGCGGGTACACTGTAAGTAACAACATTTTATTGAATATATTTATATTTTAAGCTACAATTTCTATGTCATTATATAAAGTTAATATAATTACATTTTGATTAGTATTTGCAAATATTTACCCTAATTTTATGGTTTAAACCTCTGTTCCGTAAAATAAAATAGGGCTCTTTTCAAAGATTTGCTATTTTTTATACTTAAACTGAAAATTAATCTGAATATTAAATAAAAGAAAAAATCAAATTCCCTTTCGAAGTAACAATTTAATTAGAATTAAATAAGCTGCAAGTTGTTATCGTAAAATCAATTAGTAACGCCAAGCCCAAGATTTTATATATTGTTAAATTCATAAGTAATATTTCGCAAATGTAGTTAGAAATTGAGTAACTATTCTTATTTAAAAGAATTTAATTTAAATGCCATCAACTTTGAATTACATTTTCTTTTTGCAAATGTAAATACCAAGTTTTTGGATAAAATTCGAATGCGTAAATATAATCCAAATCTAAGCTTTTTAAAAATATTAAAATCCTGAATGAAATAATATTTATTTAAATGTTGTTATAAAATAAAAATGTACTTCTGATTACTCACATTATCAACCCAAATGTAATTCCCTTAGAGAACTGAACGAAGCTCGCGACGGAGAACCCACCAACGCCAGTAGCGCGAGTTCCGGATCTGCTCCGGAGAGCCACATTGAGTACCAGCGCAGCTCGCACCACTCGCCCGGTGCCGGAACCACCCACTACGTCCAGATGGCGCCGCGGAACGTCTCCGCTGAGGTGTCCGAGCAGGTGGCCGCCTCCGGAGGACCCCCACCCGGCACCCTGTACGCCTATCCCTCGGGTCAGATCATCTGCGCCGGTGATGATGTGACGGCCATCAAGATCGAGACGATCGAAAAGGGTGAGGTGGGACCGGGTGAATCCCAGCAGCAGCAGCTCCAGCAGCAGCAGCAGCAGCAACACCATCAGCAGCAGCAACAGTGTCCCACTCCCAATGGAGGTAGTTACGGGGACACCATTGTGATTAGCAACGAGGCGGAGGCACTGCAGCATCATCACCAGCAGCAGCATCAGCAGCACCAGCACCAGCATCACCAGCAGCAGCAGCAACATGCGGTGGCTGCAGCTGCGGCAGCAGCAGTTCACATTGCCACAAGTTCGCATGGCGGAACCGTGAGATTCGTCACCGAGGACGGACGCTTCACCAGTGCCGTTCCGGAGGCAACCAGCCTGTACTACGATGCCCCGGTTGTGGACGGCAGTGTCCATGCCAACGAGTCCAAAACATACGCGGACCTGGGCAACGCCTACGCCACCTTCCCGCCCAGCTCCAGCTTCAGTAGCAACAGCTATGCGACCTCCCTGCAGCAGCCCAACGCCATCTACACTGTTCCAGCCACCGGTCCCTTTCTGACCAAGTCCGAGTCCGGATTGAACTCGCTGCGCTCCGCCGGTCCCACGTCCTTCCAGACGATCCCCTTCGACGGCGCCAGCACCATCGAGATGTGGCAAACGCAAGCCCCGCCGGACTACCAGAATGTGCCCTTCGTAAGTTCACATAATAAAGTACAGATTTTGACATAGTTTAAGTATGAATCAGTATAATTAAAATAAAAATATTAAAAAATTTAGTTTAATTTTATGAATGAGGGATATTTTAATAGTTTTGGAAATTAGTCTTTAAGGAAAGTCTTTTTGCAGATTTAAATAACATAAAAAATACTCAATTTTATATACCTGATATTGATAAAAGTGCTGCGGATGAATGGATTATCGGTCTAAATTTTACTACTACCTTTTTTGCAGATTATGTATTTCCTATCTAGATAATAAGTGTCCAGAATTAATGGTCTTTTAAACGTTTTATCGGTTAAAACTATATAATTTAAAATGTTTAAAATTCCTGTGCTTTTAATTGGAAATACACAAAATAAATGCTTCATTACACTTATCAAGATTAGATTCGATTAGATTTACGGAAGTCCAGAAAACTTAGAAATAGTACGAAAAACTTAGAAAGGATTATCGGTTAAAAAAAGACTTTTAAAATTTTATTTTTTTAATTATTAAGAAAAATTGTAAATCGTTAAGGCTTTTGCCTGCATTACCTTAAAATGTGTTACGCAAACCTCAACTAATGGAACCCTTTGCTCTCCTTTACCCACAGACCAACTTCCATCCGCAGGTGATCGATGAGTATCCGACCGGCAACATGACCACCACCCACTGGTCACCCGCCGGAAGCATTGGTCAGTACGATGCCAGCCTGGTGGCAGCATCGACCACCTCGTCGCCGAGTCACGAACTCAAGTGCGAGCACTGCCACTCGATGTATGTGAGGAAGGGGGCGGACTACTTCTGCCCCAACTGCCCTGCGGGCTTCTTGAGGATGCCGCCGCGCATGCCCCAGCGGCAGGCCAAGCCAAAGGCCGCCGCTGCCCCCAACAACCGTCGGAACGGGGTGACCTGCGCCAACTGCCAGACGAACTCCACGACCCTGTGGCGGCGCAACAACGAGGGCAATCCCGTGTGCAACGCTTGCGGGCTCTACTTTAAGCTGCACAACATGAACCGCCCGCTCTCGATGAAGAAGGAGGGCATCCAGAAGCGGAAGCGCAAGCCGAAGAACAACGGAGGTCCTCCCATCCACCGGGCACCGCTGCCAAGTAAGTATTAACTAAGGAAAGATCCTGAATGGGGTTGAGAATATTGTGGCAGAAATGGGAACTATGATCTCTGAAAAGAGAAAGAATATTAATCTGTTATTTTTAATAGAAATTAAAATTATCAGGAGAGTTGCTACCAATTGAAGGGTTTAAAAATACCATAATTTGAATTTGGAAATTAATATAAACTTAAATTAAATTAAGCTCTGGAATAAATTTAAAAAGAAAGTAAAGAGTTCAAAATATAGATTTCAAGAATAAATAAATATATTTGCATGACTTCTATTATTGAATAAATATATGTTATTACAGTACTTAATATTATTTATATTATTCAAAATTTACCATTAGCAAATATTTTAAAAGTATCTTAAGGCATACTTTTGCAGCAGTTTTGGGATGCGGTGTTATCCTAAAGTTTTAAAAAGATTGGAAATAAAAAAAAATATATATCTTGATAGTTAAATATTTTAATTTCTTAGGCGAATTCCGTTGAGGTCAGATAAAGTTAAGAACTAGCCATGTTTTGACACCTTAATATTAAATATAAAAGAAAGAATAAAATTAGATACTTAAAACATATATATCTCTTTGATTTAAGTAAATAAAGATCAAGAAAATGAAGACTTGAAAAATGATATTTTAAAATTACGAATACGTAATATAAACATTTTGTTGTTATTTATATATAATATTTTAAAATATCAACGACTTCAAAATGTTTATATTGCTTAATAGTTACTTTTATTACCCGATATCGATTTGAAGTTGAATACTAATCTGTATACTAACTATCCTGGCTTTGTATTCTTACTTCCAGGCATGGCGCAAGGAGTTAACCTGATGGCGAATAGTCCGCTGTACCCCTCCCAGGTGCCAGTGAGCATGCTGAACAGCCAGCAGAACTCCGATCCTGAGCTGCACGACATGTCGACGACGGGTGCGGTGGGTGGACCCCGGGTGGTGGCCATTTCCCATAACACTTCGGCACCACCCACCTCGGACGGAACGCTGAACATGTCCGCCCGTCACCACGTGACCGGTGAGAGTCACTCGCCCTACAGCCAACACTCGACCCCGGGTCAGAGTCAGTCGCCGCATCTGCCAAGTTCGGTCGCCATAAATCGCCAGCCGTAAGATTGATCATAACTTTCAGATATATAAATCTTCAAGATCTAATGGGAACTGTTTATCCATAGTGTACCTGCAATCGAGGTCGTTCGCAGCGCCAGTGAGCTCACCCCCAGCGTGATCACTCGCACCGGACTCCCAGAGCGGTCATCGAATAACTAAGCTAACTTCCTACCTACTAACTACGAACTAAATTAAACTAAAACTAAATCTAAATCTAAGCTAAACTAATCCTAACCAAAATGTCAAGATTGCCAAAATATTTATTTAAGTGCTAGCCCTAGGTAATGCATAGAGACCCAGTTGGAGGAGATAGCGCCCGAGGTCAGAGAAGGACTTGAAAAGTTTCCGAGCACCCACCAGATGCAGTCTTCCTCCCCATTTTTTAGTCAGCAAATAGTTTGGAATAGTTGATTTGTGCCAACCACTTAGCATGGCACTCGAAGGAGTACTCTAGAGGTAGTTTAGCGAAAAGAAAAAAACGCAACGAGAGCCCGCAAAGAAGCCTACGATTTTGTATGTTTAAGCGTATTTTTTATTCTACAAAATAAATAAGTTGTAAACGCAAGAGCCTGCCGAGACTTTGATGACTCTACCAGGCCGAGTTGGTCCTCATCCTCGGATCGGACCTCGTTATATTTCATTGTCAACAATTTGGCAGCTGACCAAATTGATCCAAATTAATTTTAATGACCCCCACAGACCACAGCGCGAGACCATAAAAACTTAACAGGTCGGAACCTGGATCGGATCGGATCGGATCGGATCGCAGGCCCTGGGCAGTGTCTAAATAGCGATTTGGTGTCATCGCTTAAAAGCCTGTCCGACGCACAAACCCGCCCGAGTAACGCCACCGCCTGAGCCGCCTCCTTTGATCTCTCGCTGGTATGGCAAAAATTCTCCCCAGCTCCCAAGAAGATGGAGTTCAAGACGCAGTCGCAGTCTCCGTCTCAGTTTCAGTTCCACTCTTTGGCCCAAGGAGGTGCAGTATAATATTAACGCCTTGTCCAAAGGGGCAGCAAGTGGGGATCCAGACTGTTCTCTGCTCTCTGCCTTTCCTTTGTCTGAGCCTTTATTTCAGCTTCTTTGGTTTGTTTTTGTTTTTGGCGTACGCTCGATCAATTAGGCAAACTTGTTTTACGACCGCTTTTATTAGCGTCCGCTCAGGCCGGCGCTCCACGAAAGCGAGGCCCAGCCAAGCTGAGCCCCAGACCACAGACTCGGCTTCCATTCGGGCTTCGGGGACTGGACCCGGTGCGAATGAGTAATGAGACGGCGGTCCCAGCACCCAGCACCCAGTGTCCAGTGTCCAGCACCCGGCAGCAGCTATGGAATGTGTTGGCAAAAATTATGTGCTGCGTCAAGTTGTGCAAGTGGAATGGAATGGAATGGCTCGGAGAGTCGACTGGAATTGAGTGGAATGGAATGGCCTAGGCCAGTGGAGCTTTACTTTTTCAATGGAAAATTAAATGGACGAAGCCCATTTAAGGCAAATATATTGATCAATGATTCAAGATACTTTGAGGGAAAATTAAAATAAAATATTTTTAAAATAAACATTTTACAAAAAAAACAGTGAACACGCACTATAATCACGAATATATAAATAAAGGTATTTCCCTTTGAAAATAGTAGACAAAATATTTGTTCTATTAAATGTCAATATAAAGTTTAGCCAAATATTTTAAATGAAATATTTTATAACTCTAGTTTAAAAATCATAAATAAGTTTTTCTTATTTTCATGGTATAAATAATTCTATTAACAAAAATAATTCTTAGTTAGTGAACATATCAAATAATTATATTTATTATTATTGAATAATTTTAAAAGGAAAATGTCCAGTAAAGTATGAAAGTTATATGAACTTTTACTCAAGCTTTTTAATCTTTCAAACTCTAATGGTTTTTAAATATAGCTAAAGATAACAAATTTCAAAAATAACTGCCTCGCAAAAGAGCGGCCAACGTAAAAGATTTTTAATTAGCCACGCCGGACATACAAACTGTATCGGAATCGCAATTATATTTATGCTTTTTAGAAACACTCCAATCCATAATGAGCAGACCACTAATTGCCGCCGCACCTGTGGCACATCCTCTGCGGCATCGAATTAAAACATTAGCGCGGCAACCTGTTCCATTTCCAATTGCACGAGGACGAGGACGAGGCGGTGCGGGGCGGGGCGAGAGATGCAAAGGGGAGCGTATAGGAGACCGTAAAATAATAATTCAATGTGACAGGCAACAAGATACGACAGCGGGCGCCATTTTTCAGATGCCACCCCGCACCTTCGATCCACCGATCCGCTGGCACACTTGCACAAGCCCCAACCCGAGTTGCAAGGCGGACTGACATTATCGCTGGAATTATGACAGACGTACAACGGCGGAAAAAATAAAATTGTGATCCGCTAATCTCCGGAGCCTTGCATGCATTTGAATTTCTATTAAGTTAATTGCAATTGGCCAAGGCGAGTGCGCATTTGCTCATGTCCAATGGCAGTTAAAATGCTGCCTCCGATACAGCGATTGTTAGGAGATAGTATGATTTGGGTACGGGGGAAGGGGAAGGGATGCTATGGCCGGGTCATCCAGTGGGCGCATAAAAGCCAACATAAAGTTCAAACTGTCAACATTGGCCCGGGTGCATTTAATTAGCCAGCCCGTTGACCGACCACCTAACACGGCGGCCTCTTGAACCCGCCCTGGCATCGAAACCCGCTCTTGATAAACAAAAACAAAAAATACAACAAAATGAGAACTGAACCGGGTTTGAGGCGCCACTTAGCCAACTTCAAAGTGCAGCCGCAGCTGAGCTGAGAGCTGGTTCTTTTGGCCCGCCGGTGGTTGAAGGGAAGATGCCATCTCCGGGCCGGGCCACGGAGACTGCAAGCTACCATCATCGTCAGCGTCATCTTCGTGGCTGGGCTGGCTGGCTGGATGGCATTACAAATCGACAAACGACACGAAAATGCGCTTTAACAACGCGCAGTTAAAATAGATAAAAGCCGATAGTCAGACGCCGCCAGCCAACTGAAAGTCCGTACGGGAGGATTATGGAATGGAATGGATGGTGGGATGGAGGGCGAGGTTGAGGCTGAGGGCATCCCAAGATCAGGAACTAATGGAAGTATCATTTGTTTAAGCTAAAGCTCTAATGCAGGCGGAATAACATATATTTTATCTATTAGTAGGTGACTTATTATTTAAGCTCTTAAAGCATTTCTTTCAGATACCATATTGATTATCGTTATAAATTAGATATATAAAATGGGGATCAATTTGAATCGCTTGAAAATGATAAACTATTAATCTGAATGGATTAATGGATTTCTCTATTATTGAATATAAATTATTGAAATTATTGTTACAACAAATATTATACGTGATAAATAAATATTTATACTATAAGGACTTACACCTTCATGAAATAATATGACTAAAAAACAACCATTATGTTTAGAATATTATATTTTACCACAAGTTTGTTCGTCAAAAAATTAAGCCTACCAATCTGAACCGAATAATAATGTACATTGTGTATTAAATTAATTAACTATTCAAATTTATTTATTAAAATATGTGTTCTTCCAAATCTCGTTTTTTTCGTAACTTTAATATATTATGATATCATGCACTATTCGATGAAATACATGTTGTCAAAATGTATCTCCCATTTCACCATCTCAAAGTTATTCCATAAAATCCACTAATATTTTCTTAATTATATTTTACCACCACTTCGCCATTTTGCCACTCAATGGCAACCATTACCCCGGGTCATAACCATAAGTTCGCTTCCCCCTTCAACTCCAATACCACTTCGGAACAAAAGACACACCCAAAGATGCAGTGACGTCACAAGAGGACCAGCAGTCGAGCAACTTAACCGCATCGATTCGAGTTCTAGGAAAATATATCGAAATTCCGAGAATTCACACGAAAGACAAAATGCGATTGCCTTGAAGAAGAGCCGCAGAAGGTAGAGATCGTATGGGATGGGTTCCCTTTTGTATGTATGGGAATGGGAATGGGTATGGGGGATATGGGTTAAGGTATTCCCTTGTCTTTCGCCCTTATCACAACTCACGCGCGTCTCGTTCCATTTCGGGTTTCGGCCCCGATCCGTACCGTACCGAAATCACATTATCTCCTCTCCGTTCTCCGTTCCGAGATGGCGACGTAGCTAATGGATACGCCGCATATCCACAGTCGTTGCTATATGGTATAACATATCACAGATGACGATGATGATGATGGCCCTCTCGCTCTCGCCCTCTTTGTTCCTATCTCTTTCTGCAGACGCTGGTGCCAAAGGGAGGAAGATTGAAGATGCGGCGCTTATCATGAGGAGAAAAGCAGAGAACGAAAAAGATGAGGCCCGAAAAGAGTCCAGGACAGGAGGAGGAGTTCCATCTCCTCCGCATATTTCTGTGTCTCTGCTTATCGCCAGAGCTGCGGACTTTTGTGGCAACTACCCCTGCCCCTGCCGCTGCCCCTGCCACTAACCCGGCAACATTTGCATCACGGAATGCAACACGATTGAGAAAGGGTTCCCTGCCCGATCTCAGAAATGTGGCGCCAAAGGAAGCGTTGAAAATGGTACTTGATCTTGATTGAGATGAAAGGGCGAGGGAGGTGGAGATCGGTGGGGAACTGAGTTGACTGTAATTTAGACGGCGCCTCGATCCTTGTTTCACACTAATGCACTTGCAGCTTTTAAATGTCACCAGGGGCACTCCTCCCGATCTCAGGGTTCTCCAGTTCTGGCCGTGATCTTGTAATCCCCTCTTTGGGCCTCCAACTGGATGCACTGAACATGCGAGTTGGTCGTGTGTATTCAATTGGAATAATTAGCGATATCAGTTCGGATTTGTTCGGGATTTAGCTCTGAGCGATGGTTGAGCAACTTATTGCAGGGGAACCTCTGAAAATAAATAAATAATATATTGTAATTCAAGATATTATATGCGGTTAATGATTTTATATCTTTTGTAATGCCTGCTGATGTATTTGTATATTTGCTACCATTTCCTCTTTATAAATATTTACTTATAAAATAAAAACTTGCGAGGAAAATCTAAAACGATCATTAATTAATAATTGGTAAAAAAAAATTGGTAAAAAAATCAAAATATAAAATGCATTTGGTAAATTGAAAGGTAAGTCTAAAAAGTTCACAATCACAATGTATATGTATTTTTCAAACAGATTCAAATGATATAAGTTTTACAGTAAGCTTGCCCGATTGTTATATACCCTGTACTAATAGAGGTCACCGCTCGAATTAACTCCCGATTATATACAGATTGGTACCCAGGGAACACCACGTGGAGACCATTACAAATGCAATGGGGTCATAAATAATTTACTTTCGAATCGATTTTGTAAAAGCACCTCCTCGTTCCCCAAACTAAATTAATTATTTAAAAATTAAAACCCAATACAAAAACCATATTTGCAATGTCTGATGTAAACTCCAACCTGCTAGGCCACGGACTAAAGCTAAGCTAATGTTTCTTAAATCTCGTTTTAAGCCCAATCTGTAAATATGTTCATCTGGGTACTCTTTTATATTAAACCACTTATTAACTCGTAAGCCATTTTCAAATTTAATTTGCTTACCATTTCAATGATGCCATTCTGTTAAGATCACTCACCTAGATGACACGGCTCTCAGTCAATTGCCGATAAATTTTACGATCATGTAGAGGCTTAACAACTTTGTTGGCAGGAGCCAGAGGGAACAAAAAAAACGAGATATTGACCATAACAATTACAATGTATGGCACCCACTTACGGGCAGATCGCTCATATCGGGACCGAACAGCAATCCTATGACTGGCATCCTCTTCAATTAAGTGCCCGCGAAAATCTTGCGGGCTTTTCATTAGTTTATCGAACGGCGGCGGGCTGGGGAAATATTTCAAATGCTGCCACAAAACCGAACAGGCTGCCCCAAAAGTGGTCCCAACCAGTTGCAATTAAAGGTTTCTGCTGGCCCTGGCGCCGCTCTCGTGGACCCTTCAACGTGAGAAAAATTCCGCTCGAAATTATATAGGCAAAATGTCTCGTTATCGAGCGCCAGCATACCTGAACAAAAATGTATGTGCGTATGCTTGAGATAGTGCCAGCAACGCCAGGTTCGGGCCTGGCCAGGAACAGTCGAAGCCAGCAGAGAGCGTAAATGTCAAAATGCCAAAATTAATTGTAATGGCAGTGCCTTGGATAAGGCCCCAGAAAAATCCCCAACGGCAAGAGTCGACCATGGTGCCACCTCAAGAAGTCGAGCCTCTCCACAAGGCACAGCCCACTTTGGGGGCGCCATCAAGACGGGATTGGGAATGGATTTTGGTTGGGGTCAAGGGCGGAGTTTTCCATATAACTAAGGGGGGACAAAAGCATAAAATACGAATATAAACTATTTTATTGAATTAAGGAGAAATTTCTGATATCGATATCACGTATTTTTGTAACATTATATTTCAAAATGTATTTTTAAACTATATTAAATTATAAGGAATTGATGTTTACTTTTTTTTAAATTAAACAAATGCAATTGAGTTATATATTCAATGTACTCGTATTTAAAAATGTGAAGAAATCTTTTGCTTGGGAATATAACAAATTATTATGTGAGGCGAAAAATATAATGTTATTATACAATTATTATTAGTAAATATATATTCAAATCCAGCAAAAGTTTGTTATATTAAACCTTTTTGAAAACTGGTCTAAAACCCCAATGTAGAACATTCTTTTGAGTTTATTTCCATAAAAAAGAAGCAACCTTCGAAGAAAACCCTTTTCGGACGCCTCTGCCAGTGCAGTGGAGTTTCCTCCGCGGCCACCATTACAAATTCTACCACTTTTGACCCGGCTGCCGACCAACAACCTCTGCTTGCCACACCCCAGAACCACAATCAAAACCAGACCGAGGGCCAGGTCCCGAGCTATCGCAGCGGGAAATCAGCAGGACGTCGCTGCAGCCCCAGGCTGCACGAACTTGCAACTTGGAAACCCGTTCCGGTTGCCACACACTGCTGGTCCCCATTTTGAGGTGGAGTCAGTGGTGAGGCAACTGCGCTCGGATTGGTCGGTGGCACACGAAAGTGTTCCAGTGTTGGTGTCGCCTGTTTTAACCTGACCCCCCACACAACCGACACTCTCATCCACTCAGACCCATCCGTCTGGCTTTCATTAGAGGCTCGCATAAATTTTGTTGCATGTTCGCGACGCTTTAAGTCCGTGCGGCGCGACTCCGTATACGGATATCGCAGGCTGCACGCATTTCAGGTCCAATTCATTTGCAGCATGTCGTGGCTGGATTTCCCCTCTGATCAAAGCTTTTCAGCTTCGGAAAACTGGTATAGGTAAACGCATTTCGTGCCAGTGTCTGCTTTTTTCTTTATGATTTGGCCTGCTCGTATTTTGGCAGTTCCTATAAATAATTGAACTTTATCGCCCGCCAGCCCGCTCGCCATTTAATAAATTTAATTTGTGGTAATTGAACATTTACACAGTGTCGCTGGCAAGCACGAAAAGAGCGCGAGGAATTTATCAAGTCGTGTCCGCCTTAAATTCCATTAATATCGCCCATTTTTCAAGGATGACGAGTAATTAATAAACGAGGAAGCCACTGAGTGCGCACCGGAAATCAGAGTATTTGTTTTGTATACATTTTTTGGGGAACGTGGAATGCGTCAAGCCATGGTAATCATATTTGCCTCAGGAACTGAATCTGCGTAATTTATGACTTTATAATTGTGTCCCCGTCCAGATTAATTGTTGAGTCATTGGTTTTATAAATCAGTCCCGGCCCGGCTTGTCAACAAAATTTCTAGTAGCTTCCGTAGATTATGGATCCAACCAGATTGCATTTTTTGCATAAGCTAGGTCCTAAGAATTCTTTAACTTTCACTTTCATAATCATTCATTTTGGGTTTTAAACTCAAATTTCAAAGAATTCATTTAACTTATCGTTCTTAAGTTATTTGTGCAAACATTTAAGCGAATGAAATTGTAATCCGTTAAGTTTTAACAAAATTTAGAATTTGCCTTGAGTTCTTTTCGATCTGCTTGTAAAATTTATGCACAGCATTAACTGATTACTTATCTCCATTATGACAAATGAATGGCACAACTAATTTGTAAATCAGAAGGAATTTGTTATTCTCACCTCTTGAGTTCATTCCGATTGAATGTATGTAAATGGAATCAACTTAATGAAGACATTATCAGATAAATAAATCACAGGTAGGCGTTAAACTTATAAATTGCAAGCGACTAGCTTATATTACAGAACAGGAGAATTATTATGGTGCCAATTAAAGTGCACATAAAAACAAACTTAGATTTCAGCTAGTTCGAAAAAAAAGAATATAAAAGCAGGGGCCATGGTTTATGGCTTTGATATTGCCAAAGTAAATTTTTATAATTTATTTCTTTTATTAGCGCGAATTATTGGTTTTAAATGGCGTAGGGGAGACGTTGCGCATACGCCACGATAGCCGAGCCAAGTGGGCTGTCCCCAGGGAGCGCTCTCGCTCGCTCTCTTTTACTTTGTCCATCTTGCTTTCTCAGTCACTCACACACAGATGACTGCACCAATATCTAAACAGCAAATCAAGCAAACTTTTAATATGGCCACATTTCGATTACGAGAGGCAGGCGAGCAAGCAAGATAGCGATAGAGAGCGAGCGCGTGAGTGAGAGAGAGAGAGAGAGGGAGCCCGCGCCAAGGCAACACCCACTTTAACAGCATTATCATGTGTGCCTGTGTGTGCGTGGAACCCGTTTGTTTGCTCGCGAGAGCGAACTGGAAAAACAAAAGGCAGGCAACACACAGTCAGTCGCTCTCCAACCGGAAGCCCAAAAAGCAACGCGCTCGCTAACTCGCTCACTCCATCTTTTTACCGTGTGCGTGCGTGTGTGTTCGTGCTTCCCCATTCCAATCAGAACACACACAAGGAGTCGTCCGAGTGGGACTCGAAAATTCCTTGCCTTCAGTTGGATTCCGAACGTTTGTGCGCGATACGCGAAACGCAGCGATTGAAGCGCAGCGAACGATATGCGAATTGCCGTCGCCAAAAGTAACGCCAAGTGAAATCCGATCCGATCTGAAATCTACCATATAGCCATCGTTCATCACACATCTGGAAACTGGAAAACTCACAGTTTTAATAGCCGCATTTTGATGAATTAGGCGAACAGCAACAGCAAAACGGGTCGCGTTTAAACTGGAATAAATTTCATTCCATTGGCCAGCTGCCTTTGTGCTCGCGAGTGTGTAAATGTATCTGTGAGTGCTGTGCGTCTGTTTTTTGGCAATCATCAAAAGCAAATGTATCCATCAGTTGTCCACATATCTGTATCTGCATCGGGGTCTATGAATTGCCTGTGATTTGTGGCGCTTTTGTACGCAGCCCATAGACACGACCATTCAAAATCAAATCAAACCACACAAAATAAAGAAACAAAAACTCACAAAACGATCGCTGTGAATACAATAAATGCGATTGAGAGGCAGTTTACATTTTTGTTTAACCGCACAACAAAGTGGCCATTAAGAGCCTTAACTGCCAATTGGCATACGAATATTAATTTGCATACATCACTCCAAGCAACTGGAAGATTAATCAGAGAGGAGATATATACACTGTTTTATCCAAAACTAAGTAAGTCTACACTCGCTTAAATATAATTAAAAGTTTTAATGAGCCAAATTAGAGGAATTTATCACATATGAAGATTATATATTTGTCATTGAAAGACAGCATTCATTTATTTTATTACCAACAATTTTTGTTTATAACTGTCAATACCCTCTTTAGCTTGTATATTTAATTACACACTCAAATAGCATTTAATTGAAGCGTTCTCTTCGGCTCCATTATATTTCCTTAACAAATATAACAAAACTGGTTCTCGACTTCAGTAGCTGCTCATTAGATCGCTGTTAGATGCCATTCAATGATCGATTCTGATTATTAAAAACGTTTGTGAAAATATCTGTGAGAACAGTTACAGCTTAAATTAGACATAAACAATATAATCTCTTGTATCAATTAGTTAAGCTCAAGTTCTGCCACGACACAATCTTTATGGATCAACAAAGAAATTTGCATAGCACATCGTGTAAACGCTGCGTTAAGATAGCGATACCGATTCAAAATAAAATAGTAAAAATAATGCGATAATCGAGATGCAGATCCAGATACACAGAAGCCAAAAGGGTATAAGGATCTATAATTTGGACAACAAAATATTGGGAACTAAATCATTTTCGATTATGCCATTAGCGACTGAGCGTACAACCAATTTATGGGGCTTTCATTGTTGTGTGGTTCAATAATATAATTGAATTGTAATTTATGCGCTTGAGTTTTATATTCAGGAATAAACTGCCATAAAATATAGCAAGAAAAGCGATAAATTTCTGATCAACTTTTGAGCTGTCAAAGAGCTCAGAGAAGAGGGGTAGTCCAGGGGGAATGGAAAGCGAATATATATCCATATAGCTTGATATGAACTTGGCGTCCAATGGCAGTTGACATGAGCGCAGTTTTGTTTCAATTAGCTCCCCGTTGAAAGACCAAGTGTCAAAAATCTTTCAGGCTTCCATTAGCTTCACCTTAATTGATCGAAGCAGCCTGCCAAGCGTCAGCTGAAAGCAGTTGAAAACAGTTGAAAACTGGAATTCTTTCTTACACTTTCAGCACCCACTCGCACACACAGTAGTTGGCATAATTACTCGCACAATTGCATTGCAGATACATAAATTGCCAACTCGGGCCAACCCCAACAAAAGACTCCAGAGCAAAACTCGCAAGAACTGTGAGCTACAGCAGTAATTAACATTCGAATTACCATTAACATTAGCTCGTATCACCATTCATTAGGGTCCCGTCTCAACTCCGGACATGGCCCAAACTCTTTGCCAATGCACATAAATTAGACCAAGGTGTAAGCAGCTGACAATGTATGGGGACTGAGGGGCAGCGAAAGCAACCCACAAGTCTCTGGAATAGCAAAAGAAAATTATTCGGTAACAATTAGAAATCTTAAACTGAATTTAATTTGAATTTAATTGCCTTTCTCTTAAATATTCTAAGAGCCCTTTATTTTGTATATATATTCTTATCTACTCCCACTTATAAATTGTTTAATATTAACATCTGCTAAATATTTCTATCTTCTTTGCAACTTGTGAGAAAGAAAATGGTTCGGAACTTTATATTTACATATATCACGTAGTAAAAGTTTTAACTATAATTTAAGCTTAAGCTTAAGATGTCACTCAACTACTATTTTTTTTCACAAAAATTTAAGCTCAAGCTAAAAACAATAACTTTAATTCAAATAATTCCGTTTTGATCATGAAAATATAGATCCCTTAGGTAATGAAACATTTTGATAGCGCTACTATAAACTACTATATATTTCTTTGTGAAATTAATTTATGTTTAAGTTGTATTGTATCCTTCGCCACCCCAAACGATTCGCACTCCTCCCATAATTTCGATGCTTAACCTTGAGCAAGCTGATTATCCACCCATTTAACCCTTTGCCAAGACTTGGCTACACTTTCACTTCCGAGCAGAGGCTATGAATCTGACATTGTTCAGGTATTACAACAAGTGCCATTCCATATAGCAATTAACTGCTGGCGCCACCACTAACAGGACAACAACAGCGGGACGACGGCCAAGACTCAATGGATGGCCTAGACAGCGGAGTGGGCAGAGAATAGAATGGAGTCCCATGGAGGCGGAATAGTGACCGACCATGTTGACAATGACACAACATGACGGCAGATTCTCGAGTGCAGGAAATATTGCAAAAAGTGTCATAAAATCATTAGCTGGAAAGCAGTAAAAACGGGTCCGTAGGGGCCATAAAGGCCGGCCAAAGGCCAGCCAAACCTTTGCCATTGCCATGTCCTGCCCTCCGAGGAGGTCATGAGTCAAAAGCGCTGCGTGTGACCGGTGGCACAGGTTACACGATCCCTACCGATACCATTCCATTTCTATTTCCATCCGAGTCTTCGTAGCTGTGTGCGTGTTTAAGCGCCTTTTAATTTATGACACTTTTATGAGACCAACAAAAACCATAAAACTGAAATTGGCTTCAACCATCAAAAAAAAAGGCAAAACAAAACTAGTTAAATGGCTCTGAATTTGTCTCCAGTCTGGGCCGAGAGAATTTTCGGGCAATTGCATCATAAATCTTAACCCAAACTGTTTAGCGAGGCCAACCCAAAGGTCATCGGGGGAGGGGTGAAGGTTTCTAGTCTCCATAAGAATAAATCTTTAAGTTTCTGCTCCTTGTTTTGATTTATTTATTTGTACGAAGAAGAGTAGGAACATTTTACTTATTTAGAATTAATTCGACCATCACCAGAATGCTTATATTTTGATTTAAAATAAATGGTATATGATGAATAAAAACTTTTCTTTAATTTGAAAGTAACAAATAGTAAAAAAAAGTCTTCAAAATATGATTTATTTATTTCCTAATTTAAAATCACCAATCCATGTCAGTTTTATTTTTAATATTGAAAGAACAAAAATTTGAATAAATGATTTGATTTATTTTAACAAGGCTTAAAGTTCGAATTTTATATTTATATATTATAATTTTCCTGATTTCAAACAAAATTGTTTATGCATATATATTTGTTTAATATTAAGGGGATATTGGCGTAACAATATCAATTAAATTTCAGAATAAATAATTGTTATTTACGGTGAGATTAAAATCAAACAATGATAAAGATAATTATCTGTTAGGCACTATTAACTATGAATAATATACTTGTTTAAAATCTTTAAAAAAAAACTAATGTGCATTACATTTATAAAGTTTTGAAACCCCTGAAGTTATTTTTAGCTACTTTAAGAACATTCTTCAACATTGCCTGGCAACTCTGGCTGAACAACCCCCAGACACACTTGGCTGAAAATGCCAACTGCAAGCGGCCAACCTAATTATGCAATTTTAACACTCGCTCACCAAGCTGACCAGCCTACACGGCACAAACCCAAGCCGATCCAAACCGAACCGAACTGAACTGAACCCATAGCCATGTCCATAACCATATTCATTCAGGTAGAGTTGGCTCTGGCACGCAAGTGGAAAGTGTACCGTCGGCAGAAACAACAACCAACTGGCAGGCCATGATAAATGCCTCGTTCAACATTACTGCATGTTGCAAGCAGGTCATCGGGAAAGGAAACAAGGCCCAATAGGAAGTACAGCCATCGGCTGGAGCGACCCATTGACCCAACACCGGGAAGTCCTGCCGTGTCCAGCGAGACGGCGGCTAATTGCGTGACAGCCAAGGATACGATCCTCGTCCTTTTTGCAATTCTCGGTAGCCAGGAGTTTGGCGACAGCAGTCTGAGCTGCTTGCTGTGTGGGTTATTTTTTATTTTCTGGCCTTCTCAGATGGAAATAAGTGCTATATTTCAGAGGCCATTACTCATAAATTAAAGTAATTGGCAAAGCAATATAACAAGAAATAACTGGCCAGAAACCATTGTAAATAACAAAACACAAAATTTTATTATTTTTATTATTAAATAATTTTAGTTTAAAGCCATTTCAATAGGTAAATATACTCGTAATTTTTATTTAATCATCTAGAATAATTGTATTTTTCATTCTAGTACAACATATAATTTATTTTTTGGCCTGAATATAAAAACAGTCTTAACGATAAGCTTGCCTTATTCATGCTGATATATAAATATCAAGTCGGGGACATATCACATCGAGGCCATTTCGAACCTACGCGAAGGAGCCATAATCTCTGAACTTATCGCTGGGTCTTAGAGGAAACTGGACTGGACTTTACCAGCCACAGCGATAAATCGTTAACTGTGGGCTCTGCTGGTGAAAACGGATTTCGATTCCGGGTGCAGTTGAAGCTTATCTCAGTGTTTCCCAGGCGTAAAGTTCATTTTGAGTCCGGCACGGCGCCAAAGGCTCATAAAACAAACAAACGAATGAAAACTTTCGAAAACACCCCAATGGGCATTAGGTGGCCATAATTAATTAATTAAAGACTAGGGAAAATTAGGCGACATCTTTTCACAGTCAAGAGCGCCGCTCGAATCTTGATTTTTCCACAGCAATTAATTCTATCCATCTCTGTGCCGCTCTCTGGTCTCCAGTCTCCGCAGTCGCACAAATGTAAATGTCACCGCGGAGAGGCTGAGAGAGAGGAGTGAAGGGGAGAGTAGAGTGGGGAAGAGGGAAGCGGGAAGAGAAGAAATAAGCCGCGCCGACGCCAAGACACTTAAGAGCTTTGGCCGACGGAGGGTTTGGGGAATACATTCCCCTGGAATGGGACCGCGTGCCGAAAACTTGTCACTAGCAAAGAGGAGGGAAGGAAC